>JAMYCR010000009.1:20068612-20108612 GCA_028830335.1 Eucera pruinosa
GGAGCCACGGATACCGCAGAGCACACATTCTTCGACTGGCGAATTTGGGCAGAAATAAGAAGAAAGGGCAACGAGAAAATAGGGAAAGCGTTGACGCCGGAGAACGTGATACCGGAAATGCTCCAAAGTAAAAAGACGTGAGACATTGTAAGAGAAGAAACAAAGCTCATGGTGAGCCGCAAGGAATAAGAAGAAAGGCCGATGAGAGAAAGATAATATATAATATACACATGGAAATGACGAATAAATGTGAAGAACACCATTCTGACGATTGGCTCCAGAAGCAAAACTCCCGGGATGGTTTTCGTGACGCGGCAGGGGTTTTTTTAGTGGGTGGAAATCCCATTCGCCCAAGAGGGTGTCTTTGAAAGTAGTAGTAGTAATAGCAATAGTAGTAGTAGTAGTAGTAATATAAATAGTAGTAGGAGTAGCAGTAGTAGTAGTAGTAGTATAAATAGTAGTAGGAGTAGGTGTAATAATAGCAGTAACAGTAGTGGTAGTAGTAGTAACAGTAGGAAATAGTAATAGTAGAAATATGTGTAACGATACAAATGGTAACAGCCAGCGATCATCGTTACTATCCTCGCCATTCTTCTCCTCGGTATCGTTACCGCGATCGTACGCGTGATCGTGATCGTGATCGTGATCGTGATCGTGATCGTTATCGTTATCGTTATCGTTACTTTACTTATCGTTAATAGTAGCGTTACCGTCGTTTAATTATCAATCGTTAATATATTAATCGTTAACGTTATCAATATTATTATCGTCAGCGTTATTACTTTTATCCCTTTTTTTTTCTTTTACAGTAAAGTGTATTTTACGAAACACAGTCCTTGAGCTGGTTAAAGGCTTTGCGGAGACTCTTACGTGCTCCTGGCTTTTCCTCCAACAAAAATATCCTTCTCTTCGAGAACGCAGCCGATGATAAGCTTAATATCGGCTCTGGCAAAATGCGATCGCAGCAACAAAAGGACGACAGCCCTAGCGGCGCTACTCTACCGCCATTAACACGGTGCTGGGCATTTAATAGTAAAAGCGGCAACGGCAAAACAAACAAGCAAAGCGATGATTTTAGCGAGGAAAGTATGGCACTGTTATGGATGGGCGATGCAACATGGTCGCTTTAAGAGCGGAATTAGTAGTCGCGATGACGAAAGTGTACGCGCGTCTAGCGGTGTCGGTGATGCTACTCGTGGATTTTGTCAGCGCGGAGTGAATAGCGACAGCGACAGCGACACCGATGGCAACGATAATGAAAATGACAGTGGCAACGATGACGTTGACGTTGACGTTGACGTTGAGGTTGACGTTGGTGGTGGCGATTGCGCTAGGAATGATTAACAAGTGATAAGAAAGAGCGACGGCACGTGGGGCAGGAGCAACGAATAGAAGCGACACCGGACTAATGGCAGCCGAAATAACGTTAGCGTTGCTAAAGAAAGAGTAGCGGTGACTAATTGAGTGAGTATAGTTACGGTTGCAGTTGCATAGAAAACAGAGAAAACAGAGGAAGCAGAGGATTCGCATGAAAAAGCTTCGCTAACCACACCGAAAATCTGCTTCTCTAAACGTTACTTTGGACGCAACTGTTTTCTTATTTTCGTTCCTTCGCTTTTCCCATTAGGCGAACGAGGAAACGTCGATTACTCTCTTTTCTCTCTCTCTCTCTCTCTCTCTCTCTCTCTCTCTCTCTCTCTCTCACATTCTCTCCCTCTCACGATTACGCGTACCCTTTCTCCTTTTTGTCTCAGCGGTAATTAATTGCAATCTACATTTTCTCTACGTTCTTTGTGAAAAATATCGTTTTCCATTTTCACAGAACTTTCGGCCCGTTCGATCGAAAAGAAACGGTTCGCGAACGAAATCGTGTCGGAGAAACAGGCAGTGTCTACGTCCATTTGCCGCCTCGTTCAGCTATGTACTTAATTATTCGCTTCCTCTTCGCAAAAATCTTCTTCTTCAATCTACTTCTTTCGCGTCTTCCCGATCCTTGCGTTTCCCGTCTACGCGCTGTATTACATCTCCGCTTCCTTTCTCTCTAATATATTCCAATTAAATAGATCACCGCGAACAAGTTTATTGCCTTCGCGTACAATATATATATTCCGTTTCGTCTAATCGTTCTTCTCTCTCCTCCTCTTCCCGTTCTCTCTTCTCGTTCCATTTCCTTCCGCGTCGGTTCCACCCTTTCCCTTTCTTCTATCTTTCATTCTGTCTCTCTCTCTCCCTCTCACTCTCGCTCTCACATTTTCGCCATCGTTCCTCGTTAACACTCGGTTTTGTTATCGTTTTTCGTGTAAATATTTAAGCTTTATCGTTACGTTAGTAAGTAGAGCTTTAGTAATGATGTAAAGATACATACGTTAATAAGGCCCAGTAAGGCTGCGTGGGCCACGCGAGTGGCCCACGAATAATTCAATATACGTACATTTTTCGTGTTAAAATATTACACGTCCGTTGGTTAATTAACCCGTTAAGTTGGCTAGTGTTCGCGCAACGCGAACCGCGAACCGCGAACGGCGACGTTCGCAAACGCTGCGCGTCAGTCAACCGTCCCGTTCTACGCGAGTTCGCGAAAAAATCTAAACGGAGAAACGTATAGACTAACGCGTGCTAGTTTACTTTAAAAAACTGTTGTTCCATTGTTCGCGGTCTCCTTCGAGACTATCCGTCGATTAATTATTGTCATTTTGTATTGTTCAATATTTGCAACTTCACGCTTCTCTCGCTTGCCTCTGCGTATCTGCTATCACGTTTCGAATAAACTTGCTTGGAACGCGCGCACCCGTGCAGAACAGATTGGCAATGCTACTCCCGATTGCCAATTACCAATTATTACGTACCAATTACCCATCACTATCGATCGCTACAAGTTAGATGGACACGCGCGCGATATCCCTCGCGAGGGCTGCCTACTTTTTTCTTCCGTCTTTCGTTACATCTGGAACATGCAATTTCGAACTGTTCTGACCAATGAGAAGCCGCGGTCCTGTTTTGGAGGAATCGTTTGGGAGAAATTTCACGAAAACTCGGACATTTATTGCCCGCGGTTTACGCGTTTCGTTCGACGAACGCGCGCGCTACGAATTCGCGAACGCGCTCGCATTTGCGTACGACGCGCGCCTGAGACTCGCGTGGCTCGCGTGCTTCGCGTGCCTCGCGTGCCTCCTATGCTTCGCGTGCCTGTTCCCCGATGCATACGTAACAACGCGTCCTCTACTCGCGAATCGGAAAAGGCAATTTATAAAGGTGTAAATTCTTCGAAACCTGTAGTACACGCGTGCGATCTTTTCCTATTCGTTTCTGTTATCGTTTCCGTTTCCGTTTCCGTTTCCGTTTTCGTTCTCGTTCTCGTTCTCGTTCTCGTTCTCGTTTTCGTTTTCGTCGCTTCTTAGAAGGAGACGTTGCATCTCTGGTTAGTTAACAAATAAGAGTAATAATAATAATAATCTTCTTTTCGTTTAGTCTGTTTGAACTCTTAAATACACCCGTCCCACCCAACCCTGCTCGGATTCCCACCCTTCCCACCCCGGTACTTTAAATATATCATCCCTCCTGTCTATGTCGCTATATTTCATTTATATTTATATTTATATCCGTTTATATGAATATACGCGCGCGTGCAGACTCAAGCGCATACGCGAGCCTATCGCGGACGCGTGTACTTATAGTAATACTTTTCTTCTTTTTTTTTCAGCTTAAGTCGTCTCTCGATACTTTCAAACGTTTCTCATAAAAAACAAGGCAATCAGATTGAGTTCTATTGTTTACGCTTAAACTTTATCTTTTCGTATTTAAATATTTTATACTCGGCTGATTCACCTCGCGCGTCTATGCGTGTATATAATATACATATGTAATACATAAATCGTAAATATGGAATCACTTTTTGTTACTTTCATCAATTTCCCTCCTCCCACGTTCGTTTCGTTGCGCACGTAATACGAGAAGATTAAGCTCTTATTGTTAGTAAGAAAGAAGTTCGGTGAAATCGTCTCGAGCAGCTTTTTCGCCCCCTCTCTGCTTAAAAGTCTAAACCGTTCAACGGCACAATCCGTGCGGCCTTCCTTTCCTCTTCGCTTCTCCTTTTTTCTCATTTCCGCCCCCCCCCCCCCTCCGCCTTCGTTCCGCCACTCTTCCTTTTTTCCTCTCGCGCGCGCGAACCGACGCACCCGCTGTCCTCTGGATCCAGCTTACGCGTAATTGAACTAGCTAGAAAACACTTTGCTACTAGCTGGGGGGGGGGGGGGGGGAGAGGCGTTTCCCCACTGCTCGCTCTCGGCTCGCGACCGGAACTCGCCAGTCTGGGACTGGCGCAAGTTTCACGGCCGCGTTCCTCCGATCGGTGAAGGAGCAAAGCAGGAACGCGCGATTCTTCTGCTCCGCTCCGACGACGACGAGCGGAAACGAGCGAGAGGCGTTTTCGCGGCGGCGCGAGCTCGGCCCCTCGCGGAAGAATGGCTGGCCGAGCGACGCGATAGCGACTCCGGGCGAGGGCAGGTCGAGCGGCGCCGCGTGGAACCGACTAGCGATTTTCGTATGCTCGGATAGGGGGGCAGCCAGTGCTGGCAGAATAGAGCGAAGAGGGTCCTAGGCGGAGCAAGAGAGGAACGCTTAAGGGCAGCCGCACTCGTCGACCACCATCTTTGGCAGGTCCCTCTTGATGATGTTGGAATCGGGGCCGTAGTATATGAGCGACATCGGCGAGAACTTGAGGGGCGCGCAGCACGGTTGCATGCCGGCCAGTCGATCCATCTTCCGGTACTCCTCGATCACGTGGGTGTAGTAATTGAGGAAGGTGTCCGGTGTTCGGTGGCCGGCCGCGCAATCTCCCCTGCAGTAGTTCGCGTAGTACCTGGCGAAACAGAGAAACGCGCTCTCGTTAATTGCGCGTCAAGTGTAGCTAGTTTGCCGCAATCCGATTTTCCAGCGCGCCAAACGAGTTCGTGTGAATATGCGTACGAATAGGCGTGCGCGTGTTCTCGCGCCTAGCAAAAACGAGCACGCCTCGTTAAGCTTCCAACGATTCTGTTTGCAATAATTGCTCCGTAAGCGAAGGGTTTAGGGCCGTTGCACTTGTAAGCGACACTCTGATTTCACGGGATACCCTACGAGTGAGCGCACGCCACGCGCTAGCTAGCCTAGCCGGTTACCGTCTCGCCTCTAGGCCTGCTACGTGCTCCGCTAGTCCGACTACCCGACTACTCGATCACCGATACAGTTATTCCGTTATTCCGTTGCGTATCGTCGGCACCCAACCCTGCACGCTTACCCTTGAGGGGCGATTATCCAGTCGTCCCAACCGAGCTGAGAAAAGTTCACGTAGAACCTCTGCTTGCAACATTGACCCTTTATGGCGCCGCTGCACTCGATCGCTCGTCTTCTGACCCGCTTCACAGCCGCCGGATCCGTTCGGACCACCAGAAAAGGCCTGTCCGGATCTTGAGTGCCTGTTCAACGTTCAACGTTCAACGTTCAACGTTCAATGTTCAATGTTCAATGTTCAATGGCCGATCCGCGAAAGCGAAACGACGGCAAGCGAGAAAAGTTACGGAAAAGGAACGTTTGCCCGTACCTTTGGCGTTCAACGACGACTCGATGACGTGCGGGGCGTGCCCGTCGAACGTGGACACGTAAACGTGCGAGCCGCATCCGGTGCAGTCCACCAGCAACGTCAACTTGTTCCTCGCGGTGTCCCGGCTCGCGGTGTACCAGCTGTTCACAACCTTCGTGATGTCGAACTTTAGCCAACCCAGCTGCCCGACGTTCACTCCCAGGGACGTTACCATTTCCAGGTACTGGCCGAGCTCCTGTTCAATCGCACCGTTCAAACCAAACTCTCTCCTCCTTTCATCCCTTCATCTTTCACCTTTCGCCTTTCGCCTTTCGCCTTTCGCCTTTCGCCTTTCGCCTTTCGCCTTTCGCCTTTCGCCTTTCGCCTTTCGCCTTTCGCCTTTCGCCGCTTGGCCATTCCCGCCGCACCACCCGCCACGAGCGAATATATTTTTCCATTCTTATCGCGTTTCTCCCCCTAGCCCGAGTTACTCGAAGCTGGCCGATCGGCTGAAACCCGACAACCGTAGCCAGTAATATTGAACAAATTATTGGCAAGACGACTTAAGGTTGCGGTACCGTTTTAATGCGATTAAATTTATATAGACGCGGATGAAGGCGCCAAAGTTCGTCTTCTGTTGGTTCGCGGCGCGGCGCGGCGTGGCGCGGCGAGGCGCGGCGAGGCGCGGCGGATAGGCAGGCTGGCGTGAAAAACAGCCGTCGGCGACGGTAGAGATAGAGAAGAGCGGGGAAGGTAATGAAAATCGCGCTCACCTTTCCTGTGAGATGCGTGGTGTTGCCGCACCGCACCTTGAACACCCACAGGGTGATGTTCCTTTGGTTCGTTTGGCCCTGACGATGGTGCTGATAGTGATGGGCGTGCTTGAATTCCACTCTCGTCCAAAGCGTTGCCTTCTTGATCCTCAGAGGCTCCAACGCGGGATCGCCGCTCGACATCGGAAACTCCAGCAACGGTTGCCCGTTCAACGTGCGACCTACGAACGCGACACATTCCTTGCGTTAAACCGCGACGCCCGATCGAGCATCGCAACTTATGCTACGAGATAGCGCGGCGATATCCGCCAACCAGTTACATGCGTCTCGCCTCTTTCCAGAGGGGAGAAAACTGAAAAGGGGCGAAAAGTTGCCGAGGAAACAGTCAACAGGTTTTGCGGGTAAAAACAAGGTGTAGCGGACGCTGGGAAAGGTTGCATCGGGGGTGAAATCGGTGCACCTTAGCCGTGGACGGGAGAGAAATTTTGGCGACTAACAGGGACTCCCTTTTCCTTTGCTTTGCTTTGCTTTTGCTTTGCTTCGCTTCGCTTCTCCTTGCTTTCGTTTCCTTTTGTCCCTTTTGTCCCTTTTGGGGTGCAACCCCTTTCGCGAGGGCGTGTTGTACAAAGTGTGCAATAGAGAGAATCGAAGGAAGCGAACAGAGGGGGAGGACAGAGGGCGGAGAGGGCGGAGAGGGAGGAGAGAGGGTGGAAGGCGGTGTAATGCAGTGGGTAGTTGGAAGCGCGTGTACTGGGGGAGGTTGCATGTGTTGGCGGAGACACGAGGATTCGCAGCGAGAAAGAGGCACGATGAAATACAACGGCCGAGAGAAGGTTGTTCGTGCAGAAGCGTAACAAGAGATACATCGCGGCTATCGAGCAGCGGGTGCATAGACAGAGAGCGCGAGATAGGCGAGGCTAGGCGAAGCGCGGCGCGGCGCGGCGCGGTGCGGCGAGGCGCGGCGAGGCGAGGCGAGGCGAGGCGACGCGAGTGTGCGTGTGTGTGTGTAGCGTGCGCGCACACAACGAAAGCAGCGTGGCTTCATCCCTTAACGGTTTGGTGAGTCACGGACCGGGAGTCGTTGGAAAGGCGGGGATAAGCATGGGGTGTCTGCCGCCCGTCTGCCTTCCGCCTACCCTTCCCCCCAGCCCTCTCCTTCCTCGCTCCACCCTTGCCACCCTCTCACTCTTTCTCTTTCCACTGCCTTCCTTTCTTTTCTTTTCTTTTCTACCCTTGCGTAGCGTAGCTGCCCTGTAACCACCACCGTTACCAGCACTGACACTGACATCCGCGTCGCATCGACATCGACACCGACACCGACACCGACACCGGCACCGGCACCGACATCGGCACCGACATCGCATCGACACCGTCGCCGACATAGTCGGATACTCCCTCGCTAGAACAACCGCGGCGATGTCCACATCCCCAACGTTATTCTACGCTGCCACGGGCTACAGCGCTGCGATATTCAACCACCGGCATATTCAGCCGCTATATCTTCCTCTTTCTCTTTCCCCTTTCCCTTATCGTCCCTCTAATTGCAAGTACGCGTCTCACGCCTCTTCTACTTTCATCGTCGCGCTACCCATCTCTCAAACTCGACACCGTCTTTCCGCCACGAAGCTTGCATTCACGCTGCGAAACGTCGTTAACGTTTTCGTTGCTGCTGCTGCTGCTGCTGCTGCAGCTGCAGGAATACGCGTTGCCTGTGGCAAACGAAATGGAAGCGTTTATCGCGCGATCGATATAGTCCAACTGCCATCGCGTAACGCGTAACGCGTATCGCGTATCGCGTATTGAGAGCAGCGTAATTTTGGCTAGGGGATCGGGACAGTCGCGACCAGCCGCGGCTTCTCGTTTCAGACTCCAGACTCTAGGCTCTAGACTAGAGAGCAGAGACTCGAGACTCGAGACTTGAGACGCGCGGGCAAGTGCAGCCGCCCTGGGGCGATTTTTGGGAAAGGGACTAGATCCTGAGAACGCCACCGAGCAGAGGCAAGATCCAACGGTCGTTTGCTAGACCACGAGTGCCGCGTTCCCGAAATTTCCGTCCCTCGCCGACTCGATTCGCTCGATCGTACCGTTCGAACTTCACCGCGATTCGCAACTACTTTCGCCGTAACGTTGGAATTCTTGCGCGGCGGCCAGCTACCAGGGTTTCGCGCGGAGATTTTTTAAGAACCGGCTAGGCGTAGCTGGAGACGCGAAGCGGGCGTAGAAGTTTTTCGAACGCGAACGAGTCCGAGTCCGAGGGCGAGAAAGGGAGAACGGTTATCAGCGGAGCCGCGAAAGAAACGAGAAGAAGGCGAGAGACAATCCGAATAGGCAGGGAGGGAGCGGGCAAGCACGAGAGATACGCGTGCCAGGAGAAGACGACCAAGCGACTGCTAGATGTTTTCTAGCATTGCGATCTAACGCGTTCGGAGTGTCCGTACGATGCAATCAGTACGTCTCCCTGTCGGCTCTCTATTCTGCGTCTCCCGCTAAGCAGATCAGCGAGACAGAAAAATACGAATGTTCCTTTTGTTTTTGCGTAAAGGGAATTTGCTGGAAGAGCGGCGAGGCGCGGCAAGGTGAGGCGAGGCAAGGTGAGGCGAGGCAAAGAAGCGTGGACGCGGGAGGAGCGTGGCGCGAGTTCGGTCCGGCCTCGCTCGAGTTTCGAGTACATCGTGTGTGGCGGTTTTCGAGGTCGGTACATCGGGGTACTTTTGCCGCTGCGCCGCAATGCGACACCGTCGCATGGATCTACGCTCGCATTTTCTCGCCTTCATAGTCGGCCACTTTTGAAAGGTTTAACCTTGCACGCGCCTTCTCCCTCTTTCTCTTCCTCTCCTTAGGAGAGGAATCTCCTAAGGAAGGAAAGGGATCTCCGATCCCGATCCCGATCCCGATCCCGATCTCTCGACTGACGCGGCACTGACACGGGAAACGTGATACGTGCCCATCATTCGTCGCTTCTCGTTAGGAAAATACGTTGCTCGGCGAGAGCCGAGAACGATCGGCGGTGCGGATCGTTGGCTGGTCGTGGAGACGAGACGAAGGGCGGCATTCGCCGGACTCAGAACGCCTGCCCGCCACTCCGCGGACGCGTCTCATGCGTGCGCCCTCGATTCTAACAGCCTCAGATCACTTCCATTACTTTTTATTCGCAGTCCGCCCAAAGAAGGGAAATAAAAGAGGAAGATAGCGAACGAAAGAGGTCGGCGAAGCAAAAGTAAGCGGAGAGAGAGAGAGAGAGAGCGTGAGAAAGGGAGAAAGGGAGAAGGACGCCGGGGAGAAAAAGGTGCGTGGGCGGTGTTTCATTAGTTTGCATCGGCTCGAAGCGAAATCGCAGGTACATAGGGTGGCTGTCTCGTTTAACGCGAGGTTTGCCGACTTTTCCGTCAAATTGTTCGTTTCGATTAGTCGGCAGTGGAGCAGAAAGGTTGGGGAAATTCGACAGAGCGGAAGAAGGAAGAAGGAAGAAGGAGCGAGAAAGAGAGCCGGGCATTGGTCGGGGGACTGGGTGTTAGGCTGTCGCGGCAGAGGCGGTCGAAAGAAGCGTCTTTCGAAAGAAGATGACGGAATATCTATCGGTCCCGCGATTTCCTCGTCGCGTCTGCTCCTCTTTCTCTCGCAACAGTGCGACTGCTCGTAAACGAGGTTAGCGCGATCACGGGAGAATGTGGCCGTAAATTTGCTGCGGGAGCGCGTCATCGAAGGAAAGAGGGGTCTCTTCGTCGCCAAGTCGTCCATTTAAGACGTCGCGCGGTATAGCAACGCGAAGGAAAAGCGCCACGAATGAATCCGTAAGCAGGGTAAGGGGACGGAGCAGCGTGAAAAAGGAGCCAACGCAAGGGGAAGGGCTGGTGGGAGGGGGGGGGGAGAGAAGGGGAAAAGAAAGATACGGTTTCCGAAATACTTGCTCGCACGCGTAGCTATCGTTAGAGAAAGAAAACTAGAAAACGGTGGCGCGTAGCGGAGAGAGCGAGAGAGCAATAGCGAGAGAGAGAGAGAGAGAGAGAAACTTCTAGATCCGCGGTCGACCGTCGAATCTAATTACGGTAAGACGGTAAGGACGTTGCGCGTGAGTGGAGGATAGAGCGTCTGCGAGCCGACGATATATCGCGGACGTTGCATAGGGTCGAGGCGAGTGACCGTAATACGGTCAGTGAAATAAGAGGGTCAGATATAGCTAGTTGTTGGTAACCCTGATCCAGATCTATCGTCGCCACGTGGTCGCTCGCGCTACATACTGCCACTTGGTCGCGTATGCCACCTTGTCGCTTCAATCACGTGTCCAGAGTGCAGAGCGCAGGGTACAGGATACAGGGTACAGGGTACAGAGTGCAGAGTGCAGAGTGCAGAAAGCGGAGTGCAGAGGCGACGATACCGCCCCTGATTCCTTTTCGCGTCGGTTAAACGGCTCGCAGGATCGTGTTCCCGATCGATCGCTCGCACGTTTCCGTGGAACAACGTTGCCAGCGGCGAAGCATTTCACGCCAGGCCACGCCACTGCCACGCCGCGCCGCTTTCTTCCACGGGCAATTTTTCGTGGATTAAACGTACGGAGGGACGTTACGATAGCGGGGCGGAAGGTTGCGTTTCAGGAAAGGGAAGGTAAGGGAAGGTAAGGGAAGGTAAGGGAAGGTAAGGGATGGGAAGGTAAGGGAAGGGGAGGGAAGGAAAGGATAGCTATACGGCGGGGGTCGCGTGCCTCGCGGCCATCTGCATCGCCAGCGACAACGTCGCTGCGTTATTATTGCACCCGTTGCGAATTCACGTGGCGAGCTGCTCTATTCGATAGGTTAGTCGAGATACGCTCGAGCGGCCCGAAACCCTTCTCTGTCCTTTCCTTTCGGTTACCGTTTCCTCTCCCGACGGACTTGCAAGCGTGCCCCTGGCCTGCGACTAGATCCGAGCACGCGCAACGCGTGCGTTTGATTTGCGAAAAGGAATCGGTGCGGTGGATTCGAGCGGCAAAGTTGATCGATCGACCGTGCGCAAAGCGGAAACTATGAAACGTATTCGATTGTAAAGCAGGGTCGGGCCAGAGGGAGGCTGAGGGTGCGGGTGAGGGTGAGGTGGAGAAAGAGGGGAGGGGGTGGGGGTGGGAGTGGGAGAGGGAAGGGGGAAGGGGGAAGAATCGGGGCGTTTCCCAAGCCAAAGTACACCCTAGCGAACAATTAGACGAATCATACTCTTTTGTGGAGGAATGATTAAGGAGACTTGCTTTCGGCTTTAGGCATTTCCGAGAAGGCAATTCCGGCTTCCTCCTCGACTATCGCGCACGGATCATTAATTTGTCCGGATGACAGAGTTGCACACCCAACGGTCTTTCGCTTCCGTTAAACTCGCAACTCGCGCCCTCTCTCGTCTCGGCAAACGCCCCGCGCCTCCGTATATGGGAATTTCTACGGTTTTCGCGTTGCGAGAACGCGATCACCACTAACCGATTGATTCCGTTCGTCCGCCGAGCTCGCAAGCCGGGCAGGACCGAACGGACGAAAAGAAGACGGGGGTAGATCGCCGGATAAAGCCGTATCGAGCCGACGCGACCGAGCAAGGGTCGAGAAGAAAAACGAAACGAGTGGCAATGGCAATGGCAATGGCAATAGCAAAGCAATCGCAAGTAGGTTTAAGCGGGATGGAAAACGGAGAAACACACCCTCGATTTGTATGGCAGAGGAAAGAGCGTAGCGCGACTGCAGGATGAGGAGAGTCAAGAGGGAATAAAGGGGGTGTAGTTGGAGATGTACGAAGAGCGGCGCCCAGCTGGAGCCACGTGCATCGATCTGACTACAGGCGCCAGCCATCCTATCCGTCGGCTCGTTCGTCCATGAGTTCGACCCTGTCCCACTCCAACGCATCTCCAACCGTACTATCCAACCATCCAGCCATCCAGCTATCCAGCTATCCAGCTATCCAGCCATCCAGCCATCCACCCATCCAGCCATCCACCCATCCAGCCATCCAGTCAGCCTCCCTGCTCCAACATTTCTACCACGCTCTCTCACGCCACCCTCCTCCTCCCCCTTCAGCTTCTCTCCGCCAGCAGGAGCGAGAGAGAGAGAGAGAGAGAGAGAGAGAGAGAAAGAAATGTCCCTTTCTTCCTTTCGCGATATTCCCGAAGACTCGTGGACTCGTGGAAGGTCGCGCCTTAACCCCTGCACGCCTTCGTCCACGAATTTGTCCCTGGGAATTCCCTCGCAAGTTGAACGAACTCTACTCTCCGCTCTAGCACTTCTACGAATATCCTTCGCCGCCAACCCTCCGCTCGTCCCTTCCCATCCCTTCCCGTCCCTTTCCTTATCTTTTCATCGAAAAGATCAAAGACGAAGGAGTCAGGGGACGCGAGACACGAGACGCGAGACGCGAGACGCGAGACGCGAGACGCGACGATCGCGTTAATCGAGCACGCTCCGATAACTTTTCGTCGGTGTTTGGGAGGACGATCGACGATTCGGAAGAGAAACGAGCCGTATCGTTGACGCAACCGGGCAACTTAAGCCGAGCACGGTTCGGGTTGCATTCGAAAGCAAACGATCGATTGAAAAAAGGGTGATTCGGCTAGCGAGGGTGAAGGTATACGAGCCCCGCTTCCGCCGACTATCTTAGACTACGCCTTCGACGACGCCTCGCGTTCGGAAATCGAAATCGGTTCGACGCGACGCGATCGATTCGAAAGGATCGGAGATCGGAGATCCGAAGAAGAATGCGACCCTGGACAGAGGACTCGTATTCCGGTTAAAAGCAGCTGCTGTCGCCTTCATAGCCGTTGCGGATTTTAACGCACACTAGCAAGGGTGGTAGATTTGGCGCGCCCCAATTGCTCGCACGTGCCTATCGGTTATTACCTAATCGGGCCACGCTTCGAGCGGTCGCCGCGATTCGTCCGAAGAAAGTAGATCGATCGAAAACGCGGGGAATCGGCAGCTCGGCCGTTTCACGCGTGCAACGTATTTCGAGGATCGACGTGGATCGTGGATCGCGAATCGCGATCAAGCACGATTGTCGGCTACGAGATACAGCGTACAGCGACTCCGACAATCGGAGGGTTTCTGTTTTGTTTCTGGCGATTGGTAGGAGCGTCGAGTCGTCGGCCGAGCTTTCACAAAGAATCGCGTTCAGCAGAGTCGCCGCCAAGTCTTTTTTAAAAGAGAACAATCGCCGGGCGCGTATAATGGCTCCTCCGACGATCACCAACGGTCTAACAAATAGCGAAACGGGTTTCGCTCCACCAGACCATATATTCTTTATTACGTTACGCGCTTTTTTTTCATTTTTCCACCTCCTCTCCTCCCCTCCACCCCTCCTCCTCTCCTCCTCTCCTCCTCTCCTCCTCTCCACCGCGCCGTTTCTTCTCCTCGTCTCCTCGTCTCCTCGTCACCGCGTCTCCGCGTCTCCTCGTCTCCGCGTCTCCTCGTCTCCTCGTCTCCTCGTCTCCGTCCCTCGGCCCACTGCCCCGACCGTTTTCTTCTCTCGTCCTCCTCTAGCTTTGCAGCGTCCCCTTCTATCGACTTTACGATCTTTCTCGAGCAACGAGGTTTCGCGAAAAAGTACGGGACTCGTTTGCGGAGCTGGACGCGCTCGCGTCTATCCCCTAGCTGGACAGCGACGCGACACGACGCGTGCGACTACCTCGCGGCGATACGCGCACACGCTTGGAAACGGTAAGCGTGGAGAAGCATTGGAAGCGCTGAGAAAGACTTTATCGGGACAGAAAAATTTCCGAATCGATTTCAGCCGCGAAACGCCAAGGGCTGGAACAGGAGGTGCAGGTGGTGGGGGAGGAGGAGGAAGAGGAGCAAAAACAGAAACAGACACAGTAACGCGTGAACCGATCTATCTCGGAACGGGGGTGACTTGCCTTTTGTAACTATCTTAAGGCACCCACAAAGCATTTCTGTGATCGTGTAACGACTACGCTGCGCTGAAACGATATCGTTCGCATGCTGGAACGCGCACCATTCGTATAAATCAGGATGAACATTGGTGCAGCCATTTCAAATAGAATCGTTCGGCAGAAGTGGTAAGAAGAATGTGCGCGTCGCGTGCTCGTTTCTGGAAGCGGGTAGACGCGAGTAAAACAGTTTCAAGCGCTCGCGTTTGCAACTGCGTAGGAAAGAAAGACAAAGGGAAGAAGCATGCTGCGCGACAAGCTCCAGTCGAACACGATGGATCGCGGATCGCTCGATCCGGCCCGAGGCGATTTCACTCCGCGCTTTAGCCGAGCGAAGAGAGACGGCTGGTCTCGAGTCTCGAGTCTCGAGTCTCGAGTCTCGAGTCGAGCTGCTTAACTTCGAATCTCTCCGTGTTCGCAAGCTCACCCGATCTCAATGGAACTTCTCCAGGGGACGAGAAAGGGCGAAAAGGGGCAGCGAGCTCCCATTGCTGCCTATCGTCTTATCGTCTAATCGTCTAATCGTCTAATCGTCTAATCGTCTAATCGTCTAGTTCGCTGGCACGACTTATTAGGCGGAGCAAACGCGGACTGACAATTGCAGGTGAAATCGACGATCCGGCAAGTTTGCCGTATAACGGACCAGGAGACGCGCGCGATGACGAGGTCAAAGAGCGTTCCGTGTAAAAAACCAATCCCCCCGGCCGCGGTAACGTTCGATCGTTCGAAACACGTCTGTTCCCCTTTGCCAGCGATCGTCGCGATACTCGCCTGCGAAAATATCGCAAGGGCGTTTTCACGGCTGAGCAAACGGTAACGCAGTCGCGACTGCACCTACGAGGGTGACTACGAGCGCCATCCACGAGGCGTTATCTAGCGAGCGTCTCGAAGCAACCCTTTCCCGTCCAAGCGGAATACAACCGTTCCTTTTACGCGGGTCGTTACTCGGTAACCGTAAAATTCGACACTGGCGGTTGGGGGGACGCAACCCTTGTCCTCGCGGCGTCGTCCCTCTCGTCGGGCGACTTTTTAATTATTGACGCGAATCTAGCCCGAATCGCAGGCAGAAGCGATACGCGAGCGACCCGATTTTCTCGTGGCGCGTGACGCGTGACGCGCGGCGCCGCGCACTACTTCTCGCGGGTGTCGCCGCTCCTTGCCCCAAATAATCCTCCAACTCGATTAAGCCGCGTTCCCCGTTAGCTTAAAGATTTGCAACGCTGGGACGCGTTGCGCCGCGCTAGATAGCCGGCCCTCGTTTCTTCGAAACGCGTGGTAGGTTCCGCAGTCGAGTCCGCGGCTCGACGGACGCGCGCGTCCTCGCGAAATCTCTTTCCTGCCACCGGATCGGCCACCGACATCCCCGCCGTTGCGATCTTTTTGCGTTACGTGGACGAAAAAAAATATGGAACGAAAGTCCCTCCTTCGCTGCCACCCAGCCATCCGGCCACCCGGCCGCCCACCCCCTCCGGCTACTAAGGAGATCGATATCGAAGAGGCGATAGTGGTTTATAGTTTCTTTAGTTTCTTCAAAAAGAATGACGTGGTCACCGGCTATGTATAGTGCACGGCGACATTAACGTTAAAGTATCACGCACGTCGTATTACGTTTACGTGGAATGCGCATTTCGAGCGGCGATGCGCGCTCCAAGGGGCACCACCGCGCGACCAAATATTTGCTGAAACGCGCCCGAGTTCAAAGTTAACCGGAATTCAGTCGCTCGAAAGTAGCGAAGCGAACGAGTCGGGGCTGGCTGGACGGCGAATCGCGATCCACGGCTAGCGAAATGCAAGCTTCCGCTGGCGGCGATCGAGATCGCGGAGCCGACGGGGATCGAATGGCGATTAAACGACGGAAGGTGGCCGCGGAACGGGCAAAAGTGAAGAAAGGAGGGCAAGGAAGCGGGCGGTTAGTCGAGGAGCGCGCACTGAAACTGTTTTCGAAGAGTAAGCGTAGGTGGTTAATTGAAGGGGCGAGAAGCAGAGTTAGGAGTACTGGTGGGAATGGCAGGGCAGGGCCGTAAACGTTGGCCAACATTGCCGCTGCTACCGGCGCGGCGGCTAGTTCTATTACCCTTATTGTTAAACTTAGAGTTGGCGAACTACGGAACGAACTATAGACTGTCGTGGCGCGACACCCATATCTAGGAGCCACGTGGCTTCAGCCGTGTGGCCACGCATGCATGCGAACCAAGGTGTCGTCCGTGACGTTCTCTGCGTACGCCCCTTTCTCCTCCACCCTTCCTGCCCCTCCCTCCCCACGTGTTCTCGCTCGCGCTCTCGCTCTCCGTATGCACGCTAGCAACGATGCCGTTCTTTCGTTTCGCGATTCATCCGATCGCGATTCAGGCAACAGGCCGCGTATTCCCGTTAGCGCGGCGTCGTTCTCGAAAAGACGCGAAGCGCCGAGAAACGCCGAGAAACGGCGAGAAACGCCGTGAGCCACGCATCGCGTACGCGCAAAAGGATCGATAGAAAATTGGATCGTCTACCATGCGTACCTTTATTACGTTAAACCACCGATAATTGCCGCCCCATCGATCGCCACCGAATCTACCTTCCCCTTCTTTCTCCGCTTCCCGCGATCTCCGCTCTCGCGTCTCGTCAAACTCTTGCCTGTTCACGCGATTATGCAGTCTTGCGACGCAACGTTCGCGAGACTTTTCGTGGCACGCGTGGAACGTGGAACTCGCTGCTTCAGCGAGTCGCGTCCAGTAAACGAGACTCGAGATTCGAGGTTCGAACGCGTGAACCACGCCTCTCGCTTCGGCGACAATTTTTCTTTCCCTTTCGAGATGCCGGCTCGCTGCGATCGTTGCGCTGCGCGGCATCGAAGAAACGCCAGTCGGATCGATGCGGGGAGTCGAAAGATTGAGAGAGGCGCAGCAGAAGCTTGGGGTTGCGAGCAACGATAAGATAGGACGGTAAAATGTGGAAAAGCCGACGAAAGCTCACCGGGTTCGGCAAAGGTGATGATCTCCGATGTCCTCGCGTAGAAGTCGTCCATCTCTTCTTCCGGCTGCTGAGCCTCATGCTCTTCGTAGTCTCGATAGGACGGGTCGATCGGATCGTTGCCGTTGCCGTTGCCGTTGCCGTTGCCGTTGCCGTTTCCGTTGCCGGAGCTGTCGCCTCGATGATCGAGATTCCTGTAGGTATACTCATCGCCGCCGTAGAAGAATTCCGCGGAATACAGGTTTTCGCGGTCGCCGTTGGATCTGTCGGGCGGGGGGTAGCGAGAGGAGGACTGAGCTTCGGCTCTGTACAGGGTTTCCAGAGCCAAATGTCTAGGCACGGTAGCCAGAGTTCTGTTCACGTCCGGCCGCGACCTAAGGCCGAGCTTGGTGAGTATTTGGTGCTTGATAGCCTCGAGCCGGAGATCGTCCGGGGTGGGCGCGGCGGTCTCCTTTCTCTCGGAGCCAGCGCGATGCGGCTCCGTTGCGTGGATGCGTTGTTGAT
Organism: Eucera pruinosa; assembly: GCA_028830335.1. Classification (NCBI taxonomy): domain Eukaryota; kingdom Metazoa; phylum Arthropoda; class Insecta; order Hymenoptera; family Apidae; genus Eucera; species Eucera pruinosa. The sequence continues at coordinate 20,086,284 of JAMYCR010000009.1, forward strand.
GTTGCTGCTGATGCGGGCAACCCGGGCAAGTCTGGTGATGGTTTTGCCGCGGCTGAACCGGGGAAAGGGTCAAACAGCAGAGCGCCAGGCCTATCAGCAGCACGTTGGAAGGCAGCAGGGATCCCCTGTATCTGTATCTGTCGCCGTATCTGTACCTGTAGGTGTAGGCGTACAGCGCGCCAGAGGAGGAGGAGGAGGAGGGAAGTGAGGATGGGGACGATGATGAGGCGGAGGAGGAGGAGGAAGAGGAGGAGGAGGAGGGCAAGGGAGAGGGTGAGGGCGATCGGCTTGGCCGAGGCCGATCGGAATCGATGGACGGATCGAAGGGTGCAGCCGCGGCGGTATCGCTGGCACGAGCCCGAGCCACGCGACCACGGCAATGCCCTTCCCGGCACTCACTCTTCTTCTCCCACAGTCTCTCGTTTCGACCTGCGTTCCAATTGAGTCCTCCTCTGTACGACACCTGGTGCATCTCGGCGGCGAGTCACCTCCTCCACCCCCACCACCACCTCCTCCTTCCACCGCACCTCTGGCACTCTTCTTCGCGATCCGCTTCCGCTTCTCCCTCGGCCTCTGTCCCCGTGTCTGCTTCAGATTCCGATTCCGATTCCGACTCCGACTCCGACTCGCGCACCGTATCCTCGAATCTTCTCGATCGGTCACCACCGCCGTCGATCCGCTTGCGCTCGCTCCTAATCCTACCGATAACGCGATTTCGTCGAGATAGCGAGCCGACGGGGGAGTGGAGCGCGACGCAACTCGGATGCAGGCAGGCGGGATGCGCCTTGTCCGTGCGAGAAGTCTTCGCTTGGGAGCAACGATACAGAGACGAGGGGGTGCGACCGGGACGGCGAGGAGGACCTGTTGAGAGGCTAAGATTCGAGCGGATCGGTAAGAACGACGATGGCGATGACGGCGACGACGACGGTGACAACAGGGAAAAGGCATTCTCGCCTAAACCCCCCATTACCAGCTACCCGGTGCCGCTGTTTCAGAATCGATCTCACCCGCAAGATGGACCGCCGTAACCGGGTACACCCTGCTCGCGTTTTCGGCCATTCGCGCTCTCGTGTTCACCGTTTCCACGTCCACGGGTACGCGCCTCTTCCCTTTGTCCCTTTGTCCCTTTGTCCCTTTGTCCCTTTGCCCCTTGCTCCCTATTCTACTCCCTCTTTCCTTCTCTTCCTCTTCCTCTTCCTCTTCCTCTTCCTCTTCCTCTTCCTCTTCCTCTTCCTCTTCCTCTTCCTCTTCCTCTTCCACTTCCTCTTCCTTCCGATCTCTCCTTCCTCCGCCCGCCCGTCACTCTTTCTACTCTACTGGCGCAGCTTCCGCTTCGAATTCCAATACTTCTATCTATCGCGATCGCATCCTCTTCCTTCCTGCCGCTTTTCCAACGATCCACCCGGCCTCCGCTCGATCTTCCGTTCAGCGACTCCCGTTCGCTGACATTCGACTCTGCGGACACCTACGTCGACGATCGCAACTCCTCGATGATGCGGCCGCTCTACGATCGCTCCTCCTTCGCGCCGACTAAGGTCTTCTAGATTTCCTTGGACACTTCCTATGGGTTCCTAATGTATCACTACGACTAAGGTCCTCGGAATGATGCACCATTTAAAAGCTTGATACGGCTGCACATGCAACGATGGACATTCGACGGCCGAGGAACGGTTCTCCGATCCGGTCCTCCTGCTCGCTCGCTTTCCCTTGCCTTGTCCTTTCTCGCGACTTTGCTGCTCTCTTATTAACGGCTCCTCTGCTGCTGCTGGTGAAAAAGCGACTGCGATTCCGAGCGACGCGCGTTCTCCGCGACGGCGAGTTCTCGAGAGATTTTCGGCCAACTCGCGGGCATCCTTTTCGATCTACGCGATCCAAAACAGCGAAACTAAACGTTGTCGACGACGCGGCGCACCTGCACCCGACCGTTTTTAACAGTCGACCGGCGTTATAGACGCCGAGCGTTGCTTTCCGGTATCCTCGCTTCGTTTCTCTTCGCCCGATGCTTTGCTCGCCGATACCGTTCGCGATAACGAAGAAACGCCAAAGGATCCCTATAACGACCGAAGCACGCTTGTCGGAGGCGCGCCGGACACTGAGGGGCATCCACCACCACTACCAATACCGATACCACCACCGCCGTACCATCACCGCCAACAGCAGCAGCAGCAGCAGTAGCAGCAGCAGCAGCAGCAGCAGCAGCAGCAGTAGCAGCAGCAGCACCACCGGCACCAGCAGCAGCACCACCGGCACCAGCACCACCACCGGTACCACCACCACCACCACCACCACCATTGCCGCCACCGCTTACACCGCCTCCGCTTACACCGCCGCCGCTTACACCGCCGCCGCTTACACCGCCACCGCCACCGCCACCGACCAGCGAAACACTATCCACCCACCCACCCACGATATAGATACTGCAACAACCGGCTAAACTCCCCGACAACATTATGTACCCGCTCCCTTCTATACGTTACGTTCGGAGCGGCGCCGCGACTTCTCCTCTCTGCCACCGATTCCTCTTTGCTTCTCTACCCTCTCCGTTCAATGTTCTCTCGTCTCTCGTATTCTATGTAGGACGAACCGTTTACCGGTAAGACGGCACGAGAGGGTTGCCACGGCTGGAAAGCGACACGGAGAAGGGCACGCGAGCAACCGCGCGCGAACAAACAGGGAGAGAGCGAGAGGGCAGGAAGGACAAGGTTGCGAGCGGCCAGCACGTGGTTCACGCGTGGCATCGCCGTGCTTCTCCATTAGTCTTTTCCTCTCCTCCTGCTCCTTCGTTCTCGCGAGCTTCGCGTTGCTGCGTTTTCCAAAGCTACGCCGCTCGCGTTTTCTTTTCTCCGGCCAAACGAGCTACCGAGCGCGGTGGAATTTAGGCAACGACGCCGTAGGCTAAAAGAGAGAGAGCGAGAAAGGTTCGGTTGGCAGGAACGAGGGGAAAGGGTTTAGCGATCGTTTAAACGGCGGAGCGGTGAGAAATTTGTGGGACGTAGGATAACAGTTGCAATAGCCACCGCGTTGATGGCGCCTGTAGCTTTTGCGGTTCGCGACAGTCGGTGTAGAAAAGCAGGAGGGAAGACGGAAAGATGGGAAGACGGAAAGCTGGAAAGAGAAGGAAGGCAGCTGTAAGCATATTGATCAGAAGACGGTAGTTGGCCTGATGCCACGTGGCGATGCTGCGAGAGGCGCCGGTCTCTTCTCCTATTATCTTATCTTTCCCAAAATCCTTCTACTTTTCTCCTTCTTCATCTCCATCTTTCTCTCAATCTCTGTCTCCATCCCTCCGCCTCGTCCTCTCCTACTTTTCAGCCCTCGTTTCGCGTGCACTCGAGGAGCCACGCCACGCACCTCGCTTCGATAGCGTCTAAGTGAAATTTCCCCGCACTCGATTCCTACCACTGCAACCATAAACCATTTCCTTCCCTCCTCTTCTGGCTCGCGCAAACCCCATCTAAATCAACGTGTCGGGTTAACGAGTTAATCCCCGTCGTTACGGTACAAAAGCTACCCCTCTTTCTCTTTCTCTTTCTCTTTCTCCTCCTCCTTTTCTTTCTCTTTCTCTTTCTCCTCCTCTTCCTCTTTCTCATTTTCTTCTTTTCTCTATCGCGACGCATCGTCGCCGAGAACCTGCCACCGGGGAACGCCGGAGAAGCGAAAAGAAGCGAACAAAGTTGTGTTCGGCTGCGTCGCCTGCTCGATCCACGCGTCAACGGGTCGCATTTCCTTCCATATCTCGTCTATTATTTTTTCCCTTCTTCCTTTGGCTTACATATTCTCGCGTCCGCCTGCACGAGAACCAGCGCCGGCAAAAGGTATCGCGGAGATAAACGCCTGTTTACCTACCACCGCGCTCGCTTTCCCGTATCGACGAACGTCTCGTTGGCTGGATACGGCAGAGGCTCGGGTTTGCCACTTTATCGTGCTCCGGAAACGCGGAGCGGTCGACATCTCGCGTTTCTGCTCTATCGGCTGTCGCGTCGCATCGCCTCGTCTGTGTCGCGATCATTGACTATGACACAGACGAGCTACAGTACTCGTCTCTGCCTGTACTTGGTCTGTGGCCGATATTTGAGTCGGTAACGTTGCACGTGACACGAAAATGTCAAGGGGGATCGCGAGTCCCCAATCCGGGTGACACGAGTAAAGCATTGGACGCGGACGACCTCGTCTGTGCATCGGATGAGTGGTCTCTCCTGTTCTCAGTGAATGCTTGCAGCAGCAACGAAAGGCGCCTGCCTTATCTACGGTGGAGAAGCGGATTCTTTCGTATCGAAAGCCAAGAAGGAGGAGCGCGTCATGCGTTCATAGGATCCTCGTTACGGGAAGGAAGTTGGCGCGTCGAGAGCCGCTGACGAGTTCTAGAGATCCGATCGAGACGCGACGATATTCGTGGTCGATGACGATCACGAAGACGAAGACGAAGACGAAGACGAAGACGAAGACGAAGACGAAGACGCAGATGGACCGGTTGCGACGAACCGTGTCAGACGCACACGTCGCGCGAGAAGCGAGCAAAGCGCGGAGGGGCGAGAGGCTGGGCGGCACGTCTCGCTTCTCGCGTCACGAAGCAGCGAAGCAACGAGCAGACGAATTAGATTGATCTATCATTGCGTTGTCTGGACGTTGTCTCGACCGTTGATTGCAGCCGAAGCAGAAGCAAATATCGTATTCCTAGAAGTGTCGCGACGCCGGTCCCTTTATTTACACTCCCATCGATCATCCGTGCCGGTCTCTCCTATCCGAATCCAGCAGCGATCCGAGTCCGCTTCTGTTGCACGCACGCTTTTCAACGGAATGCGGTCACGTATGAATCCGCGTGACCGCTTCTCTCCCGGCGTCTCTAATGAGAGGCAAGGGAAAAGAAAAGGGCCGAGGGCTGGCAGAGATAGAAGGAGGATTCGAGGATAGCGTAGGGCTGAGAAAGGGCGAAGGTTGAAGGGAAAAGGGCGAGGAGGGATAGACCATAGACGGAGTCGCGGTCGACAGGCGAAGAAAGTCGGAGGTGGCTTGATTGAACACGGTTGTGCGTGCAGAGCGGATGGCAGCGGTCTTGGAAGCGTACACGAATACGCGAATGCGGGAATACGCGAATAAACGAATGGGGGGGTGTGGAAATTATAAGTACTACTCTTTCGTACAAGTTGTCGGTTCGATGCTATCTGGCTTCTCCTTCTGGGAATTTCGCAGTATAAATAGGAAGGCTGCGGTGTACGGAGCGGTGTGCGCGGGGCTGCTTACCGTTCGCTGCGGCTAACCGAACGCCCAGTACCCAGAAATATTTGGCATTCGCTAGATTTATGCACCCCTCTGGAGATTCCAATGTGGCAAGGTGCACGAAAGCAGACCGAGGCAGACCCTGCGGCTCGCTCGGCTCACGTTTTCGTTGCACCCCGACTGATCGGTATCGCTTCAGCCGCACACCAGTGTCTCTGCAGCGTGCAGCGTTTCGCATTTCTCCTTTCGCCTTTCCACCGATTCGACTCGACTCGACCCGACTCGACTCCACTCCACTCGACTCGCCTCGCCTCACCTCGCCACGACTCGATTCGATTCGATTCGATTCGATTGGCCATGGATGATCCGCGGGTCGGAGCTAGGTAGCAGCTGGGATCGTTCAACGTTCGAGGAAATTTCGAGGAGAAACGCTGGAGAGGAGAGGAGGGGAGAGGAGAGGAGAGGAGAGGAGCATTCGGGTTTCGGTCGTTTGGGTGGCTGCCTGCCCGTGTTACCCGATGCCCCCTTCACCTTCGCTGCACATATAAGGGCTGCGAGCCCCGCGCACGCACCAGCGAAAAAACTGCATACGCATACGATAACGGGGGTGCGTGCCTGAGGGCTATCCTTATGGGGCTTGGGGAGGCCATACAACACTTTAGTAACCCCGTAATACCTCCCCTTTCAGCCAGCTAGCTAGCCTCCGAGTATAAAGTAGCCAACTATCTCTCTCTCCCCTCGCATACTCCACCCTCCACCCTTCACTAGCACGGTCCGTGCCTAACTACACGCATACGTTCGTACGCGTATCCAGATTAAAGGGCTGCTGTGCAACTTGCGATTCGCGACTCGCGACTCGCGACCAAAGGGACTCGGCTCTTTGGAATGTGCGACAGTTTCTCAAATATCCCACTCGCCACTCGCTGCCTTTCCCATCGATCGTCGTCTTTTTTTTTAATAAACGTAGCCAAAAATAGGCAACGCGAGGCAACGCTTCTCGCCCGCTTTCGCTCATACTATTTCGCGGCTATGCGTAACCGTCGACCCGGCCACGATTACCGCGGCGACGAATCAATTAATCGAGCCAATAGCGCGAATTGACAGGCAACGGCGCGGCGAAGCGCACAAACGCGGCAAACGTTTACGCGAGGTGGCTGCAAGTTTCGCAGATTTCGCAGAATTCGCAGATTTCGCAGATTTCGCCAGCAGCCGAAAGTCGAAAGGCGAGCGTGTGCGAGCGCAGCGGGCCGCCACGCCGTTTCGAACAGCTAAACGCGAAATGCTAGAAATATACATACGCCGCGAATTAATTCAAGTGCACCGAGTTCGGCGTGGCTGCGTCCGTGGATCGTAGATACGGTTCGATCTCTAAAGAGGCGAGCGATTTTAATTTGTCGCGGCGGTAAGATGGCAAGAATCGTCCTGCGCGTTTCGACGATGCCGCGAACGAAAGCTCGTAAGCTGGCCGAGTAGACTCGCAAGAGCCGCGCAAGGCGAAGAAGGGTCCCCTCAGTTCGCAGTCCGCAGTCCGACGCACCTTTGAAAATATTTTCTCTCTTCAGCGTGCTGCCCTTCTGCTCTGCTGCTCTGCTGCTCTGCTGCTCTGCTGCTCTGCTGCTCTCCTGCTCTCCTGCTCTCCTGCTCGCGCGTCTCTCGCGCAATTCCTCGCCCATTTCGAGCAGAACATGCGCGCAAATGAGACGACTAGGAGGAGAAGGCATTCGCGCTATATCTGGAGCAAGTAGAGAGAAAAAGTTGCATCCCTCTGGGCAATCGGAAAGAAGCCCTTCTGTCGTGCCCGTTCCTTCAGCCTTTTCACCCTCCGCGGAAAGTCTTCGGGCTCGCGTACCCTTGCCGGAGATGCACACCTTCTCGAGTGCTTCGTCCCCCAGCCAGCGCCCACCTTCTTTCCTGCCTTCCTTCCGCCCTCCCGTTCCCGCTGCCGCTCCCGCTCCCGCTCCCGCTGCCGCTCCGTTCGCGCTCAAGCTCCCGCTGCCGAACGCGTCGCGTATAGCTTCCTTCGAGCCGCGCAAAATCGCCTTCCGCGAGTGGATCATGACAAATGCGTGCCAACGAAACAACCACCTCCCTTTCCGATCCCTTTAGCTCTTTCCCCGACTTCACCTCTGACCGGTCACTCGTAAAATGCAAATGCGAGTAATGGTTATGCTCGGCCGCTTCGAGTCGCCTCGTTAAACGCATCGTAAACCGCGGCCAGACACCTAAGCCTGCCATTCGGTGCTAATGATAATTTCCAGCAAAATATTATTACTTCGGTTGGATCGTGGTCTCCGCGTGCGGGTGCGGCGCGGTGCGGGTTTCGAGCGACGAGCGTTCCACGAAGGAAGAGAAGAAGCTCGCGAGCGTTGAAAGTTGAAAGCGCGCGGTATCGGGCGGAGAGGCGACGCGAGGTAAAGGCGAGACGGGTCGGGCCGCGCCGGGCCGGGCCGGACCGGGCCGGGACGGGACGACTAAGGGCGCGGCGGAGAGAGGCGGGAAATATTCGAGAATGCGTGACTGCGTGGCTGCGTGACTGCGCGAATGCGCGAATTTTCGCGTTTCTGTTTCGGGGCGAAAGGGGAGCACTAACCCGACCGTCGGCAAGGACGAGTGCCCGAGGCGCCGCCGAAGAAAAACAATAAAACGAGAATTGGCACGTCTGGCGAAACAGTTGACTGCCGTAAAGTCAACTGGCTGACTTGTCCACTCGCATACTCGCATGCTCTCGCCGCTCGCCGCTCCGCCTGCCCGCCTCTAGCAGCCTCGTCGCATGTCGCATGTCGCATGTCGCATGCATCCAGCGTTCGCGTACTGCGAATCACATCTCGAAATGCGTTTCTGACTTTGTCCTCGACGCTGTGTCGCAAATGCCAATATCCGGCCGCGTCAAAATATTTGTCAACCCGGACTCGATCGCGCGTCCCGAGAATCTTTCCAACCAGCCTCTGTTCCCCGCTCGATCCGATCCTCCGTCAAGCACCTCGAAATATCTTCGGCTGCGATTCTACGTCGGCGGAAATTCGCATTCCTTGCGATGCACCACCCGCGCTCCAATTATTCCCGGGCGCGGTTATCCATATCCCAGCGAATGCGTACACGTTATGCGCAGACGAGGAAAGCGACTCGAGCAGCGATTGGCGGGGAAAAAATATTGGTCACGCATGGACGTGTTTGCGGTGTTTGCGGTGTTTGCGGTGTTTGCGGCGTTCGCAACGGTTGCGCGCAATTAATAGGTATCGGCAAACGGCGCTACCAAAATAAGTCTTGGTATCCGGTGTTATTCGGCGAAAATTAGGCGCTCGGTTGCGCAGATGCAGATGCACTTGCACCGGCGACACGCGGACATAGATTAGAGGGAAAAATGTAGCGGACGACTAATCGGACGCGCGGCCGGCGAACGTTGATAGACGACGCCAGCATAATTGGGTGGTGCACTCCGATTAACGGCTCGTTAAAATGCAACTCTACATTGTAGATAAATTGACAAATGGCTGTGAGACAAATGGCGGGCAAAGGGCAATAGTTCTCGGTCGAATATAGCCAAGTACGCGTGTCCGTGTTTAGCGAAGCGCAGCGGAGAACCGAGAAGCGTCCAGATGCGTGCGATCTACATACGGTGGCAGTAAAACTATTTTATTGCAAATATCGTATTGAAAGCAACATTAAATTCAAACCTCGATCCATATGAATCTAAGTATGAATCGCTTAATTTTAAAATATCATGGGGAAAAGTGTTTTCCATAGAAATTAGTCATTTGCCGTGTATGAATACTTTTGTTCGGTTACTGTACGTACAACCCTGCTATATACGCGGAGCCCGGTGTATGCCGTGCACGAGCTGCGTAACCAGTAACCAGTAACCACTAACCAGTAACCAGTAACCAGTAACCAGTAACCAGTAAGCAGTAAGCAGTAAGCAGTAAGCAAGCAGGCGCGTCGCGTGTCCTATGTGCCATGGGCCATGTCGCGCGTCTCACGCCGCGCGTTAGATAGCCACGCGTCACGTTCAACCTGGCTGAAACTGTGCAATCGATCGATGCGTTACGCGTCACGCGTCACGCGCCCCGCGTTAAAATTCCCATCGCTGCAAACCACTCACTGCCAGCCTCGTTTCAATGACAGCTTTTTCAATTCCCAGACGGGAATTACGCGGGAAAAAAGATACTTTTCGCTCGTTTAACTTTGACCTGACGATGAGATAAAGCTGTACGAAATACGCGCTTGCCTGCTTCCGAGCGGCAGAAACGAAGAAAACAAAAGAAAACGATAGTCGATAAGCCTAACAAAAGTGCCAACTAATTGTCCATTGTACGCGCGCGCGTAATTTAGATGCTCCGCTCTCTGTCTCTCTCTCTCTCTCACACACACACATACACACACACACTCTGTCTCTTTAGCTCCGAGAGAGCAAACGCGGACGCAAACCTAAATACGTAAACACGTAAACGAGTGTAATCAATCGGAGCGGAGCGTATCTTTTTACGGCTAACGATTCTCTAGAAAATTGGCGCGTTCAACGTAAACCGGCGTGCAATTAAAACCAAGTCACGAAACAATAATCGCTTTGTGGCCCGAAAGTTTATCGCGGCGGGTGGTAGCCACGAATCTCGCGGTGATTAGAGAAGCGGATGAGGAAGAATTCGGTAACGCGAGCCGACGAAAACAATTGAAATATCTCTCGCCCGCGGCCGCTTTCGAGATGCTTTCGAAACAAAGGGGCGGAAGAAGAGAAGGAAGCGAAAGAAGAAGAAGAAGAAGAAGAAGAAGAAGGAGGAGAGCGTTCGAAGCGAGGACGAAATGGACACACGTTTCATCGAAAAACCATTTATTTCAGCGAATAAATATCCTATGAATACTCTCTACCTAGGAAGTACACGTTATATATATATGTATGTATATATATATAAGTATGCAGTGTTCGCCGCTCCTGTCCGGATGCCGAGAGTACACAATTCCATTACTTTTTAATTCTAGGTACACATCGACGAACAAACGAAGAATGAAAATTAGACGAAAAGGGAAACGATTGCGGGCACGAGGGGGGAGGAAGGAGCAGGGGGCGAGAAAGAGAGAAGGGGCAAACGAAAGAGTGAAAAAGTGTAAAAGTGAAAAAAATGAAAATGTGCCGCGCACACTTTTGGACTTTGGAGGATGGGTCGGTGAACGTAACTTAACGTAGCCTAACGTAAGTAGCTTAACGTGGCTAACGATGAGAGGGGAAATCCATCGTGGGTGAATCGATCCTTTTCCTAATTTTCTTTTCGTTCGTAGTCAGCCGATCGACTGATCGCCACGATATTTTATCTTTTATCGGAATAAACGAATAAATTCGAAGGCCGTAACGTTTACTAATGCTACTGCTGCGGTTAAAAGGGAAAATGATAGAACGTCGTTTCTGTCGTTTCCGTGGTCTCCGTGGTCTCCGTTCGTCGCGCGCCCGAAGGCTACGCGGGCCAATTACCAGATCCTCGCGCGTCTCGTTCTTCGGCAGGCCGAGAAACGATCCCGCGTATTTTATTTACCGACGCCGGCACGTTTCCTCAATCCGAGTACGCGTACGCGTACGCGTAAATAGCTGGATCGTAGCGAAGCAGCTAGGTATCGCAACGATGCTATTATAATTTACCAAATCACAAAAACGCTCATTCTTCTAAAAAGTACACTTGAATCGTGCGGTAGGCTGAAAGTTAGCCACGATATACGCATATACATACAGCTATCACCTATCGCCTATCACCTATCGCCTATCGCCTATCGCCTATCGCCTATCGCCTATCGCCTATCGCCTATCGCTTATCGCTTATCGCTTATCGCCTATCACCGATGCACTCCATTCGCAGTCTCGGCGTGGCGCGCGCAAAAGCGTTCCCATTCCGTGTCAACTTTTTCCGCCACAACCACGCTCATTTCCTCCGGTCCAAAGTCTATCCGAACGTTCCCGTACTTGCATGCTAGCTCATTTGCGGCACACCTCTGCCCTGGCCGCGTACCGCCAACAGTCGAGCGGCTAATTCCATTAGAAGAAGTACGCTTTCTCCATTGCTCGAGGAAAGGGAAGGTAAAGCAAGGTAAAGCAAGGTAAAGCAAGGGAAGGGAACAAATGAAAAGAAGGCGGGGTGGAAGATCTGTAGGAAAGCGACAAAATACAGCCTAGGTACGACATATTTACATAACATCGTGCACGCTTTCCTACACGCGCATTCGCACGATTCGTTAAACCAGAAAGGTGGCAGAAAATTGTTTATGCACTCGTGCACGTGTACCGTGTACCGTGTACCGTGTACCGTGTACGCGTATTGCGTGCGGGAGCGTGTACGTGTATGCGGAGAAAGAGTATACGCGCGTATATCCGCGCAACAGAGAGAGAGAAGGAGAAGGAGACGGAGAAGGAGAAGGAGAAAAGGAGAGCGTGGAAAAAGAGCAAATCGCTGTACAGAGAGATGTTTCGGTCAACACGTTTTCACTGATCAACGACCACTACCGGAAACAAATCGTTCGATGGTTGCGTTTCGCATGCTAGGCGGTTCGCAAAAAGGCGAGAACGCGCGGAACGAGAGGCTCGTCTCCGTTCTGCCTTTTCGTCGTCACTTTTCATCGCGACTATTCGTCGTCACTTTTCACCGTGACTCGTGGAAACCGTAGCGCGCGAATCGATAAACACGGATCTCGTTGGACAAAAAGCGGTGTATCGGAGCGATCGAAATTGCGCCAAGCTCCCGTATAAAAAATAACTCTTTCGCAGTGGTTCTCTTGGATCAGGTGTAAACGCATCGACACCCTAATTATAATACCGTGGCTCTAGGAACTATCCGCCTTGCCGTGGACCGTAAACCACTGTGCCGAGCTGGCCATTCTTCCTACGTAACAGTTTCGCTTTCCGTTGGTCGAGTGCGCGGGCAAATCTGCTCGTGCTCGTGCCCGTGCCCGTGCTCGTGCTCGTGCTCGTGCTCGTGCTCGTGCTCGTGCTCGTGCTCGTGTCCCTGCAATCCGATCCATTCGGGACGTTCGGGATGTTGGGGATGCTGAGAATGATGGAGACCGAGCGATGCGCGCCGCATCGAACCACCCCAAACAAGGCACTTTCAGTCTATCGTAGGAGGATCCGTCGAGGACCACCGTGGTAGCGGCCACCGCACCGCCGCGACGGATCGTGGGAAAGCGAGCAAGGAAACGCGAAGAGAAGAGAAGAGAGGAGAAGAGAAGAGAAGAAAAGAAGAGAAAGAAAAAAGAAAGGAAAGAAAAGGAAAGGGTAGTAGCGGAGAGGAGGCGAAGAGAGCGGAACCTCGCGATGGGTGGTGTCCCGAAGCTGTGGCTGCGCTCTGCCGGGCTGCACTATGCACCATGCACCATGCACTATGCACTATGCACTATGCACTATGCACTATGCACTATGAGCATCCGCATCTCTCCACCACCATGCCCGGTAGTCGCGAGAACACGATCTGGTACTCGTTATCGAAGTACAGCATCGTGATCTCGGAGAGCTTCCTCGGGGCGCAGCACGGACCAGAGTTGTTAGGCGGCTCCGCCAGGCTGACGATGTGGGTGTTCGGATAGGCCGGCAGAAAGGCCATCGGACAATCGCCCGAACAGTAGTTCGCGTCGTACCTAGGACACACAATCGCAACGCGTTCACCGTTACACCAGCTTCCTTCGCGGAAACAAAGGCTGACAATGGGACGTGCAGAGAGGGGGGAGTTTGGTAAAGGGAGCTTACTTTTTGGGCGCGATAATCCAATCCCAGCCAAACTTCTCGAAGTCGACGGTGAGCTTGTACCGACAACACCTGGTCTCTTGGCTGGCCTCGTCGCAATTCAGCCCCACGTTTCTCTTGATCCTTGCCCCTCTCCTCGAGTCCAGTTCTTGCGTTTGCACTTCGAGGTAAGGCGCGTACTCGGCGCCCGGGTTCGTCTCCACCGCGTTCGCGTTTCGCCGATGCGCTGCCGATCCGCCGGCGGATATCTTCAGAGCTACCCCGAGATTGTCCCGCGGGTGTTTGAACCATTCGGCGACCATCCTTCGGAGCTCGATGGTTATCCAGTTGCCTCTGCAGCCTACAGGTCGGGGATGCTTCGTGATCAAAGGCGGGCCCAACGACGGCCCTCCGGACTCGCTGCCCCCGCGAAGGATCCTTTGCAACGTGATCGTCACCGGGCCTCCTGCCCCTCCCGTTCCCGCTCCCGTTCCCGCTCCCGCTCCCGCGCCCGTTCCCTCTTCTTCGCTCTCCGAGCTTTCCAAATCTCCGGCATCCTCCAGCTTCGAGCCCTCCTGGTTGCTTCCCCAGATCCACAGCGATAATTCCGCTCTGGTCACGCGATGCTGCACCACCTTGTCCGAAAATTTGAAATAGAGTACGTCGAGGCTGCCTTTCGAGTGCCGTAGCCTCTGATCTGAAACCCAGACAGAACCAAGAACACGGTTAAGCCAACCGAGCGATACACACCGGCCAACCGTTCGAGGAATCGCGTACGCGAAGAAATGGGGAAAAGAAAGGAGAGATCGGGCGAATCGATGTAGAACGAAGCGTGCGGTGCGGCGAGGTGAGGCGAGGCGAGGCGAGGCGAGGCGAGGCGAGGCGATGGACGCGCGCAAAGGTTACCGCGATGCTCCCGGGTTCCACGCGTGCCAATAAATCAAGAAGAACCGGTGAAGTGGCCGTACAGTTTCTTGCCGGCGAACAAGAGTACCGTCGCGGCGTGCTCTCATGCTCCGGTGCTCGCGTGTTCCCGTGCTCGCGTGCTTGCGTTCGACATTTAGCTCGACGACAGCGACGACTGCTAGCGTTCCAGGCGACCTGCATCGTCGCGATCGACGATCAACGATCGACGATAGACGATAGACGATAGACGATAGACGATAGACGATAGACGATAGACGATAGACGATAGACGATAGACGATAGACGATAGACGAACGACGGAGACCGATTGGCACTGGGGAGAGCAAGAGGAGAGGAGATGAAGGGAAGAAAGGGGGCGGGAAAAAGGTGAAGCGAGTTTATAGAGACGCGTTGCGAAGCACGTAGGTCTCGATTCTATTCAGGCCATCGTTCGCCGAGGCCGAGGCTGATCGCGAGGCCGCTTCCATGAAGGGTAAAGCTACCTCAAATTGTACCGTTAGCCGGGCAACGTTTTTCCTTTATCGATCGACCGCCGATCTTCTCCATCCTATAACGACGCGTCCGCGCATCCACGCATCTATACCGCCGCCGCGCCGGTTTCGCTTGCCCCGATATCCTGCCTCGCTCTACGTTCGACCGTGCCGTGCCGTACCGTGCCGTACCGTGCCGTACCGTGCCGTACCGTGCCGTGCCGGTTTACCCGCCAAACGAGCACGTACGTCTCTTGGCTCGTTGAGTCAAAGTGGAGTTAAAGAAGAACTGACTATCCGTGGCGGCGATCGCTCGCAGAATCGAGCCGTTTATCGCGCTACGAGATGCTGCCAGCGACGTTAAAGGGAAGGATCGGTGAATACGCGGAGAGCCGGGTGAAATTTTCGCGTCAAGTCGGGTGTCGCGCGTCTTATTTCCGGCGACGTCTCAAGATAATTGTTTTATCCCGAGCTGGCCCCCGCTGCCGGTGCTAGCCGACGCGACGATCGAATCCTTGCTTTCTCTTTGCCACATCTCGCCCTGCCACGGACACGAGCGCGTACCATTCGAAGCGTTCGCAGCATTCGGAGCATTCCGCGTACCGAGTGTCTCTTTAAATCGATTTGTTCGCCGGCTAATTGCCTCGCGACTGACGGAACGTCGCCTTTCCCCCTGGCCCCTCTCTCTCCTCCTCGACTCGCCCTCTTCACCAAAGGGGGTGGCCTCCTTGCTACCGAAAGTCGATCGCAAATCGATCGGGCGTCGCGACTCGCCAGAACAAACGAAACAACGTACTATGTATGTATGTATGTACGTCGAAGGAAAGACAGAAAAGAGGCGAAAGAATGCGAGCTCGGGCGGCGATCCTCCAGCAGTTTTCGTTCACCCCGCTTCAACGTCACTCTCTGTCCCTCTCTTTGTTGCTTCGCCTGTTTCTTTCTCCATTTTCGTTAATTTAGGAGGTGTCCTTCTTTGTGTTTGCAGGTCAGGCGAAGGAATGAGTCACGCTCTCGCGTGGAAAGGCGTGGATGGAAAGAGCGGCGAGACAGAAAGATGGCAATTTTATTTTCGTCCAGACGCGGCTACCACCCGTCTGGCACGAAATCTTTGAGCGATGTAAAAAGGAGAGAATTTGAAGGAGAAGAAGCGCAGAGGCGACAGGAAACACGACGCGACGCGACGCGAAGCGAGGCGACGCGGCGCGACGCGACGGGTGGAGAATTCTCGTTGCAGCGAAGAAGCAGAAGCAGATATTGGCGCGTGACCGATAAGGGGGGAAAGTTTAGGACGAAAGGGAATGAAGTGTTGTCCTCGTATGCATATTTGGAGAGGAAAATTTCGCGACGGACGAGAGGGGGGACAGGAGTCGGCGAATCCGAAACACGCGGGCCACGGAACGTAGGACGCGGATTTTACATCTGCTAGCGAGGAGACGCAAATAAATGCGTAGAGCGAGCGCGACAGAGGAAGAAAGAGGCTGGCGGCGAAGGAAAAGGAGAAAAAAGCCCGTCGGAGCATAGAAGAGAGACAATAAAGCTAAAACGCTAACTACACATCGTGGTTTGGCGGTTGAGATAAATATAGTTTTAGCGAAGGAACGGAGGTCAGTCGCATTGCAACAGGCAACACTATACCGTAGAATCGTTTTCGATTCACGTGCACGCGCGCACACGCACATGCACACGCACATGCACACGCTCACGCTCGCGCTCGCGTGAATTTAGTCCGACTCGGAATTGGGGACTACCGCAAACCGATGGATAGAAGAATACGTCGATCAACGGCAAACGTATGCAGCTTGGCTTCGCCGATTACGTGTCGCGCCCGCGATACGCGTACCCGCGTACTTGCGTACTTGCGTACTTGCATACTTGCGTACTTGCGTACTTGCGTACTTGCGTACGTACGGGCGCTACTATGTGGGGCTACGTGCACAGCGTAGGGAAGCGGAGCGATAGCGCTGCACGGGGCGACTCTCTAGAAAAATCCGTGGAAAGCGATCGAAATATCCACGACAGGGTGGCGAGAAAAGAGGGCAAGAGTAACGGGAAGAGAGAAGGGGGGTGCGGCGAGGCTCGGCAAGAATAAACGGGAAAGCGAAAAGAAGAGTCAAGTTCGAAGGAGTGGAAATGATTGGAAAACAACAATGGTGATATTGGCTGACGCAGTGTCGTGGCCCTGCCTATAAATAAACGAAGAAATAATTGATACGAGAGCGCGAGACCTCCTGCGCGCCTGTACGCCTGTGCGCCTTCTCCGATGCCTGCTCTCGCCGCAAGCGTATCTAATTGTAAGAATTCGAGTACGCCCGCGGCCATCTCCGGTCGGAGCAGCGCGGCGGACACTGTTTCCTCGCCCGCGTCAGCTTCTTCGGCCGTTTGGCTGCTCGTTGCAGCGATCATCGTCACCGGCAACCTTAAGGGCGCGGATGTTTAAAAATATCGCGCGACAAATCGTCCAGCAACGACACATGACTCGACTCGCCACTGCGATTAAACACGTGTCGACCAGCTGCTGCAACTTTAGTAAGAAAATGAAAGCTGGTGTATGGGCGATACGTGGCTCGCAGGGTTATTCGTGAGAGGCAAGAGACGAGTGGCAAGAGACGACAGGCGAGAGGCGAGAGGCGAGAAGCGTGAGGCGAGGGGCGAGGGGCGAGAGGCGAGAGGCAAGAGGCAACAGGCAATAGGCAACAGGCACCGGGCAACAGGCAACAGGCAATAGGTAACCAAGCCGAATACTGGAATCCTGTTTCTCTTTCCCAGAGCTCGGCGATATCGCCGACTCGAATTTCGTTGCGTCGCGAAGTCGCAGAGTCGCGCGGTGAGTTCGCGATTTCACGACGCTTGGAAACCTCGATCGCGACTACGCGATTTCCCTAGCTAGCGGGAAGACGCGTGACCGCGTGTATCCGATCGGACGCGGAGCCGCCGACGACGAAACGCGTTCGTCGGCTTCGCGAGCACGCGTGTGTAGCTGCAAGCTGCATCCACAGGGGTTACCTACCCTACAGGCTGCCCCTTCAATCCCGAAATTAATTCCGACTCCCTCCTCGCTCGTATCATAACGCAGCCTCGGACTTTTACTTGGGAACGCCTCGATGTGTTGACAATGCTCGGTTAAAATATCTACGGAGGTGAACGTCTGTCTGCGCGTATGTTTTGCGCGGAGCACGCCGAGTGTCGCGTAAGCTCTTAACGCTGTTGCTCGAATCTGCCGCGGGGACGAATATTCTTAGAAAGCGAGAACGCGGCAGAGAAGGTTACGCGATTCTCGAGGAGAGCGCGTTCGCGCGTACATACGCGCGAATCGATTCGCTTCGCACGAAAACGGGAGAGCCTGGCTCATTTCACTACTGGGCGGGCTATTACGGGGAGCCAGTAAAGCGTCGAGGAAATTAGTTTTCGTGCGACGCGGTATAGGTTTCGCTTACCGGTAAGCGAAGGTGAGGTATAAAGTAAGCTAAGGTAAGGTAAGGTAAGGTAAGTTAAGCTAAGGTAAGGTAAGGTAAGGTAAGCCAAGGTAAGGTAAGGTAAGGTAAGGTAAGAAAGAAAATCTGTGGGACAGGCGAAGCAGGTACGAGCAGTTATCGTATTTCCGGTACTCGTTCGACGAAAGGCCGGTTTCCGTGCGGAAAGTCCGGGTGGTCGAAAAGGGTGGCCGAGAGATCCGGAGGGGTGCGCGCGCTCGCGGCAAAACCGGACGTAAAAACTGCCGCCCTCGAGTAATTTGCATCGCGTGACGAACCCGCCCTGCAATTCCGACTGCACTTCGACAGTATAACACAGCGTAACTCGATAAAATTCGCATTTGGGTCACGCGTCCCTCCCTTTTTCTCCCTCCCTCCCCCATCCTCCTCTTCCTCCTCTTCCTCCTTTTCCTCCCGCTCCCCCTCTAACCCCCGCGTCACCGCCCATCACTCTTTCTTCTACCCTTCTTCTGCTCCCTTTCTTTCTTTCTCCCTTTCTTCGTTCATTTCTCTCGGCCAAAAGGGCCTACGGCTGCCAGCTACGAGCCTGCCCTACCGAGAATCGCGTGCATTCGAGACTCGCCGCGTCCCTTTTGAAGCGCGGCGAAAAAAAAGGGGAACGGCAGACTGCGGGGGAGAGGGAGAAAGGAGAGGGAGGATACGTGGAAGCAAAGGAAAGAAAAGGAAAGAAAAACGCGTGCCTCTTCGCCTTTCCCGTACGATCCTTCGCCGATCTACGCGTATGCATGCCATGCAGCTGAAGGAACGAAAAGAATTCGCGTAGCGAGTTATCGCCGATAACGCCGCCTCCCTCGCCCCCCCCCCCTTGCCTCTCGCTTTCCTTCCTTCTTTTCGCTATTGAACACAACTTCTTATCGAGCGAATCGCGCCCAGACTTCCTTTTTCCACTCGGCTGCGAGCTGAACGTTCTCTCGTTCGAACGAGGCGATCGACGAGGAGCACGAAAGGTGTGGCAGTGGCCAAGAGAAGATTCGATAATGCCAGCAAACGGTGGAAAAATGCAAGATGAAACGAGAATCCACGTAGCGCGGTAGCGCGGTAACGCGATACACGCGGTGTTGATCTAATATCGCAGGTTGTAGGTACACGTTCGGCCCGTATCCACGCGAATACCCATCGAATTGTTATGTAACTGTAGTAGTCCTTAAGTTAAATGCATTCGCGTTGCAACGTAGCACCGATATTCGCGCTGCTAATATCTCTGCGATTGCCAGCAACACGACAAACTGGTTTTCTAGATCCCAGCTACGTCCACTGCTAGATCAATCTTTCCTCCTATCACGCCACCGGACCTATCCATTATCCGTTATCCCCCATTCCCTATCCACTATCTACTATCCACTATCCACTATCCACTATCCACTATCCACTATCCACTATCCACTATCCACTATCCACTATCCACTATCCACTATCCACTATCCACTATCCACTATGCACGCGCAATTATCCATTTCGAGCATACGCCAAACGTTTAACGCGATTCACGGTCGCGCCCCTTTTCTTCCACCCGCCACTCGCCTTCCGTCCCCTTCCGACTCTTGCGATCTTTTCAACTTTCGTTTCGCTCCTGATACGCTCTCTTCGTATCTTTCGAAACTAAACGCGAGTTGAGATTTTTGATCTCGGGCAATTTTGGTGCGCGTGCGAGGTTTCTCGCGATCCTTGCCTCCGATTGCGGCCAATTTCACCTGCGAAACGGCAGAAACCGTAACCGTAAGCTTAACAGTAACCGTAAGCGTAACAGTGACCGTAAGCTTAACAGTGACCGTAAGCTTAACAGTAACCGCAAGCTTAAGAGTAACCGTAAGCTTAACAGTAATCGTAAGCTTAACAGTAACCGTAACCGTAACCGTAACAGTAACAGTAAGCTTAACAGTGACCGTATGCTTAACAGTAACAGTAACCGTAACCGTAACCGTAACCGTAACCGTAACCGTAACCGTAACCGTAATAGTAAGCGTAACCGTAACGAATTGAGAGTCACTGATGGGACGGCGCCTGTCTGCGAGTATGCTGACCGCAGTATTGCTATACGCGGTCCCTGCCATTATTCCACGGCTTGCATATCCATTTTAGATTTATTCGTTTCAGCAGGCCTCGCATGCTTAAGGTTACATCAAAAAACGCGCGGCAACCTAACGAGATCGATCGTTAAGTTAAGAAATAAAATACCTAGCAGATGATGTGGCTTCTGTTTAAGAACGTTGTTAACGATCGAACTTGTAGAGTCTCTGCGCTAGCTGCATCGATGTACACGGTGTTCGAAAGCGATGCTGCAACTCAAATTTCAAGCGAACGGCAGGCGGCGGCCAGCGATACGCGCCGCGGTGCTTTCGGCTCGGAGGAAACGGCACGACGAGAGGGAACGCGGTGTCCGAAAACGCGAGAGTTCTAACAGCGGCCTCCTGCCTGTCATCTCCAGGGCAGCTCCACTCGACAGCCGATAATAAGCGATGGGCCTGACCTAGGCTGTGCATCGACCGTGACCTTCGTAGCGGATCGAGGCCGGTTCGTCGTTCGTCTCTACTTGGAATTCGCGCCGCAAACGTTTCGCGCATCGCATCCTATCCTATCCTATCCTATCGATCGCTGGACCACCCTCTTCCCAAACCCACTTCCTCCCTTCCACACACCACCGAATCTTCTTCGACTTTTTCTTCTACTTCTACTTCTACTTCTACTTCTACTTCTACTTCTACTTCTACTTCTGCACGCTTCTTTTCGCGAGTCCGTCTCGAGGCGGTTTTCGAATCGATTCGTCTATTCGTCCGACTGGACCGGCTCCGGTCTCCAGTCTTCGGTCTCCGTTTCGCTTCGCGCATCGCCCAAACCCATCGATAATTAATTAACATCAACGTTCTAATCGCGACTCTGTCGGCTCTGTCGGCTCTGTCGGCTCTGTCGGCTCTGTCAGCAAACGCGTCCCACGCGATACCGAGCGCTAACGAATTTTCGCCGAGAGAAGCAAAGCCTCTAAAATGCAAACGCCAGCACCGCCAGCCAATACAGCCAGCCGTGCATTTCCGGTTGCAACTTACACGCCGCTGGTATTCCGCTAATTTTGCAAGCGGGCAACATTCTGTCACCGGGGGGAGAAGCGAATAGTTGGCTTGGACTTGGCGTTTCTCCCCTGCGGGATTGAAGTTGAAGGCGAACGCGAGCGAGACGATCGACCGGCCACCGGGCAACAAAGATCGATCGATCACTCGAGGACGGGGAACAAAAAAATTGACGGTCGTATGAGCGAATGAGAGGCGAAGACGGATGGAGGCAGCACGATGGTGGACGACGGCGGAAAGGAGGCAAAAATACGGCGAAAGGACGGAAGGAATTCGGGAAAAGAGACGGCTGTCAGGCGAAGACGGGTGAGAGAAGGAGAGAGAAAAAGACCAAGAAGAAGAGGCTGAAGAAGCAGAAGAAGAGAAGAAGAGAAGGGAGCCGAGGGGGCGGCGGTAAAAAGTTGCGAACGAAAACGAAGAACCGAGGCATGGAAAAGATTGCGAATTCGATCATCGGAGGAAAAAATAAATTGGACGAACGCAAGAGGAATGTCGACGTATTCGAGAAGCAAAAAAGAACATGGGTGAGGGAGGGGGGTTTGAGTAGAGAATAAAAAACGATACGGCATATTTGAGGGGGAAACGTGGGAGCGCGCGTGTATGCGCGACGACGCGAGCGAGCAAGAGAGAGCGAGAGAGAGCGAGAGAGAGCGAGAGAGAGAGAGAGACGGTGGAGCGAATATATTAAAAGCAAAAGAATAGGATGAGTTTGAGCGAGGACGAGGACGAGGACGAGGACGAGGACGAGGACGAGGACGAGGACGAGGACGAGGACGAGGACGACGGGGCGAAGGGGCGACGGGGCGACGGGGCGACGGGGCGACGGGGAGACGAAAAGTTGGCAGAGACGAATAGGTGGTGCGCCTCCTGCAGCAAGAGCTTCGCTGGTTGCAGAGGAAGAGAGGAGAAAAGAGAGAAGAGCGATATAGGTCGCCCAAGGCGATAACCCCTTACAAATTTGATACTGGTTCGGCATCGACAGCGTCACGATACGATCTCTCTCCTCTTCCCGCCGCTTCCCCATCGCTAAATTCCTTGCCGGTTCTTTCGCTCGTGGGAAAACGAAAAGCCGGCTTCGAAAGCTGACCTTTTACACGATTTACGATTTACGATTTACGCGTCGCGAATCACGACGTCTAGGAATTAGCATATGCTTCGTTGGCGACGATGCAGCCGCGTTATCGGTCAATGGTTATTTATTCTCGTTGAAATCGTTTCAACGCCTGCTAATCTGGTCGATAACCACGGCTGTGGCTTGGCGCGGCGCGGCCTTAACTTTCGAAACTCGGATGCTCTGCGTGAGAAATTTCAAGGCTCGAGGGAGATTCGAATCTACGACCAGCGAGCGACTCTCGCTTTCGGCGGTCCAATCGAATGCGATCGAACTAGATAGATAAATATGCAGGTGTACGGAAAGGTAGACGCCGTGGCAAGGATCGTGGATCACTCGAAAAAGAGCAGCCTAGCCG
>JAMYCR010000009.1:20113612-20295171 GCA_028830335.1 Eucera pruinosa
CACTCGCGCCCTCTTCTAATCCCTTTCAGCTACCTTCTCGTCCTTTTCTCTGCTCTTCTTCCTTCAGTCTTCGACCTCTTTCTGTTCCTTTTCCTCTTCCTCTTCCTCTTCCACTTCGTCTTCCTCTTCCTCTTCCTCTTCCTCTTCCTCTTCCTCTTCCTCTTCCTCTTCCTCTTCCTCTTCCTCTTCCTCTTCCTATTCTATCCCTAACGATAAATCGCGTCCTCGTCCTTCCTTTCTCCTCGTCATCGACCACGCGAAGAAAGGTGGATCCCGCGATCGACATCCGATCGATCGATTACCGTTGCTTCCTTTCCCATCGCCGATATACATCCGAATCCACTATCTGTATCCGTCGATCATCCATCCTTCCCGCGACTCTCTCCCTCTTCGTTTCCCCTTTGCAACCGAGACGCGAAACGAAAATAAGCGAAACGTTGTATCGAGTTTCGCAATCCTCGAGCGGACATCCGTGAAACCGGATTTGACGCGAGCCCGATGGTACTTATAGGAAACAATTTTAAATTCCATCGGGACTTGACGCGTTGCGATCGAATTTTGATATCGACCGAATCGAGGACACCTTTCGAGATCCGAGATCCGAGACCCGAGACCCGAGACCCGAGACCACTGTCCAGCTAATGGAACGGATAGGTAGCACACGCGGCAACAAGCAAAGGAAACGCGAAACAGCGAACAGATGAACGGAGATAGACCGACCGCTTCTTTCCCCGTCATATTTAAAACCCAAATCGACTTTCAAAGCAATTCAAATCGCTTGAGACTCGCGCGACTCGGACCCGTATCGAGCATCGGCCGCTGCTACAAAATGCATGACACCGCGTGTCGTGAACCAGCGAAATCGGCTATTCTTAAACCTTAAGCCACGCGTATACATTTTATCCGCGAAAACGAATAAAAGCATCTTATCTCGATCGCCGCGTTCGATCCTTCCTCTCCGAATGCGAAACGCTTCGATTCGATGGACACCGAAATGCTGCCCGACAACTCCGCGGCACGGTACGGCGCGAGATCGTTCCACGCTGCTACCGCGAAACTTTTCGAAACGAGTAACGCGATCCAACGATCCGAAGGTACTTCTGCCAACGATACGCCGCAGATGCGACGTTCACGAGCAGCTGACTAGAGGAGGTCGAAGGATAAAGAACGACAGAGGTAGGAATCCGGCGACGAAGCTGCCGCAGAGGAACGCGTAAATTTGTAGTGGTGCACGTGTTTTCCTTTACCCCACGCGTCGTTTCTGTCTGTCGTCGCGTGGACCTATTGAGGGTGTTGCAGTTGCACCAACGCAACGCGGCGACTACGCCAACAGCAGGTGGCCCCAAAAAAAACCCTCCTCGATGTTTCGCGTTTCTTTCCACTGCTGTGTCGTGCTAACGAGATACTTTTCGAAACCTTTCTTTCCTCTTCTGCCTCGAACCTCTTCTCGATTGCTGACCAGAAAGTAGCTTTGGGTCCGCGCCGCGTTTGCGTTACGAGTTTTTCAACGCGAATACTCGCTCGACGTAAGGGTGGCTAGTCCCGTGCGAGCAACGTGAAACTATCCCTATCCCTATCCCTATCCGTGCTTCTCAAGGATTCGCCGAGAAAATATCGATCTCCGGATCGTTTTCTAGGTAACGGTAGCCACGATTCCTCGAATTCGATCTACCGAAGACGCGGCGATCGAAGAAGCCGCGCAAACGATACACCGTACGTACGCTCGAGTTTTTTTGCCGCGCATTAGCGACGCGCATGGCGTTTCGACGATCGCTCTCCAAGAAAACGATCTCCGAAGACGCGACGACCCTTCCTTTTTTCACCGTTTCACCTTTTCCACCTCATCCTGTCGTGACAGCTAAACAAGTTTGCGTCACGGCTGTCCATTAAAAGAGATATGCGCTTAAGTACCTGTCACTCCTGCCCGTCGATCGTTTCATTCGGAATATCGCGCCGCGCGCTTAGTCATCGCGCCCTACCGAGGCTAGAATTCGCGCGCCACGCCAAACGTCGGTCGACAATCATGAAGCTTCTGCTGTTAACGGTGAGCGCGAAAGCGGACCAAAAAATTCGCCACGCGAAGTAAAATAAAAGCGCTCGCGTATAAAAGAGGCGCGACGCCGGTTTCGCGGTTGTAGGTAGCGATCGGGTTAGCCGCGAGCGAAACTTGCATCCGATTTCTGAAGAATCGCGACGAGAGGAGGCTGTTCCAAACGATACCGGGACGAGTTTGGCGATGGAACCGCGTCACGCGCGCATTCGAGCAGATCGAAGCTGTAAAGATGAACGGCAGCCTGGCCTGCAGCGTTGAAATGGCGAGCGACCTGCGAGGAAGGACGATCGTTGCCGGCATAGACATCGTATGTATCGAACGAGACGCGTGAGAAGCATGGTTTCGGCGGAGGTGTAAGACGAGTAAGACAGACGCGTTGCAGATGCATCCGTACGTTTTGAGGAAGCCGAGCGGCATCGGTGTAACAGGCTTCATAGGCGACACGTGGACTACTTTGGAAGAGGCTCTAGGATTCAAGTACGCGGCCTCCTCGCCTTTTCATTTACCGAAACGTCGTCTCTTTCTCTCTTCCCTTCGCCGAGTGCGTGCCAATACTTGTAATGTACGTTGAAATTGTCGGCTGATCGGTATCGGAACGATACAGCGATACAGCGATACAGCGTTATAGCGTTTGCGGGTTGGGGACACCGTACGAGGAATCTGACCAATTTTCCGTGTACCACCTACACGACGCGCCGGTGGGTCAAAATACTCGTATGATTCATTCGTCTAGACAGGTATAAGTATAGTACCATGGGGAAAAGGGGTTGGCAGAAGGGAGGAGAAACAGCGAGGTGCGGAGGGACGGGAAGGGGCGGGAGGGTCGGGAAGCGAAGAGGAGAGGAGAGAAGAGAAGAGGAGGAATAGGGCTGGTGCGTGCACCGTAATAAAGGCGTTTCTTCGTCGAAAATGCAGAACGATTTACCGAAAAGCGGGACCGTCGGCCAGCCAGACGCTGATGAATGGACAGGCTCACGCACTGCTGCTAGCCACCGTGATTTATTCCGACACCTCCGGCTATTACGCTTACAGTACTCCGATTACAGCCGTCTCGTAAGTCGTAAGTCGTAAGTCGTAAGTCGTAAGTCGTAAGTCGTAAGTCGTAAGTCGTAAGCGGTAAGTGGCAAGTGGCAAGTGGCAAGTGGCAAGTGGCAACTGGCAAGTAGTAAGCCGCAAGAAACAAGCCGTGAGCCATTGCCAATCCCGCGTTCTATCGCTCGGCGGCAGATGTTTCGAGCTGCTCTGCTCCATTCCGTGGCCACTTACGATCAGTGCAGGTAGGTTGTCCGGCTGTCGCGCAGGTACTCTCTATTCGTGCGATCGGACGGAAGCCAGGTTTCGCAAGAATGGTACGCCAACGTGTTTAGTCGGGGACTCTGGCTGACCATCTTCGCGTTCGTTCTCGGCACCACTGTCACCATCGCGGGCGTGTATTACTTGAAGAAAATCATCGGGGCGAGTTACGCGAAGCACGACCACGAGTTCTCTTCGACGTCTTTCAATCTGCTGACGGTGTTGGGTAGCTTGAGCGGTCAAGGTAAGGCGAGATATCGAAATATCGCGCGACACGTTTCTATATACCATAGCTAGCTCTGTGCCGCGAGAGAAACTGGTTACGCGGATTCCCGCGCAGGTTGTCAGAAAATACCACGCTCCTGGCCACTTCGATTCCTCGTTTTGTCTCACCTAATAACGGGAATGCTGCTGTCCGCTGGATTTAGCAGCACGCTCACCTCTTATCTAGCGATACGCGGAAACTCTGTTCCTTTAACCAGTCTGGAAGATGCGCTGCAAAAACGGAGCCACTCCGTGTGCGTGAGGAACGACAGCAGCGCTTACATTCGCTTCACCGTGGTACACAGCTCTCCGTTCATTTTTCACCTCGCTCCTGCGGCTCGCTCGCCTACCTCCTTTCCTATACAGTATGCCTGTACAGCTACCGCGTATTTGAAACAGGACGGCTCACCGAGCGGTCCACTGAAGGAGGAATGGAAAAATCTCCTCAACGGCTACTGTCCTGACATGAGGAATAGCAGCGGATTGGAATCTCGACTTTGCGCGCCGGGCTTCGCTTACTTGGAAGTTCCAGACGTCTTTCTACCGATTTATCGACCAGTTCGCCACGTCTGCCGTATAGTCGAAGCCGCTCGCCACTATTGGGCTCTCAAAATCTCCTTCTTACACGCCAGATTTTCGGAGCATCGTCGCCTGATAAATCTCTAGTAAGCCTTTTTACGCTACTCCCGCATCCCTTCTACTCTCCTTACCCGTATCATAATCACCGTGATCGCACCTGCTGATTAGCTTGATACGGCTACACTCGGCCGGAATTCTAAAGTACCTCGAAAGGAAGTGGATGCCGAAAGGAATACAAAGGTCGCAAGTGGATCGGTCGGGGTTCCGAGCCGTGGAATACGCTCACGTTCACTCGCTGCTTTTGGGATTCGTTTGCGCCACCGTTGCCAGCCTTCTTATCTGCCTTCTGGAAAACGTTTGGCACGCGTTCCAAAGCGAACGATCCTCCAAACTATCCACCCTCGATATTCCCGTACGCACCCTCCGACTCGACGTAAACGCGAGACCGACGAGAATGCGAGGCGAAGCAAAGCAACGATAATACAGCGACGAGATGCCTTTGCGAACGTTTCCTTTCTTTTCCCGCTGCAGCAGTCCTCGGTGTTTGCCACAATGCACGGATAAGCAAAACAAGGACGCGCGGATCGCTGTTTCACGTGCGATCATCGATCGGTGCGCGATACAAGCTTCGCCTCGTTATATCATTTGTTCTTTATTTGATTTACACATGCGCCACTGGTCGTTAATAGTTATACGATTTCAAGTAGCGACCAGCAATGGAGTATAATATCGTAGTAGATCTCGACATAATCAATCAGCTTCTAACGGCTAGTCGACTTCGTCGCGCGAAATTCTTTATCGATCTCTGCGACGCGACGATTCAATTTCGCGCGCTGCTTCGAGGCAGGCGCGAAGCGTATCCACGATCGCCTTTCTTCCGTCGACTGTCAACGTTTATCCGATGCCTGATCGCGATCGCGATCCAATGGACGCCGGCAAACAAAAGCACATCGCGTTTGTAGAAAATAATCAGCAAAATTGCAGGTGAATGCAGTTCTTTGGACACCTGTATTGTAGACAATGTTAGTTACAATTTCTAGCGATTAAAAAAAAGCTTTCGATTCGCTCGGCTATGGAGCTTGTAGACGACGCAAAATATACGCTTAAGCACATTGAAAAATACTCGTTTGAACGTTCTGTGCGGCGCGGTGCTTCATAGATGCGCTTCGAGGCGCATCGAGGTGCGCTCGTTCGTTCGACGTAACAGCTTCTCCCCTAGCTACACACGCAGCAGGTAATTTGTTTAGAAAATTAAATAGATTTAAGCTTAACACGCTAGAGCTTAACTTCCTGCCCGCGGAAATTACGGCACGGCGCGATTCACGGTCGCCATGGTTCATCGAGATCGGTGCGAATCGCGAATACGTGCAAGCATGAGCATAGCCAAAGAGAGGCGCGAGTTGCGCGGGCCTGTTAGCGAAACGAAAACTAAACTAAACCGTTTTCTTCGTTTCGTTCCATGTGATTTCGCTTCGTTTGCTTTCGATGCTCGCCCGACGCGAGCTTCGCGTAGGCAAACGATACTGTATCGGTTGGATGGAAAGGCGGCATGTTCTCCGGCGAAAATAGACTACGCGAGTAGCTGGCGGCAAGTGCAAGGTGTTGAGTGTTGGGCGCATGACGCGCGGTACGTAACAACGTCGCAAATTACAACGGGCACTGGAATCGATCCAACGGATATCGCAAGTATAAAAGTGAAAAATCACTTATCGCGTAAGAGAGCTGCGCGGTTTTGGTTAAACTGGGTAGGGTAGGGGTCGGTTCAACGGATTGATTGGCTCCAGTGATCGCGATGAACCACAGTGAACTCATACTCGCGAGTGAAAAACATTGGCGCGATGAAACAGAGTGAACTCTTACTCACGAGTGAAAAACATTGGCACGCTGGAACGCGTTCAAGTAGCCCAGTCGTGCAAAGCGTAAGGCGTAAGGGACTCGAATGGTGCCTTTTCGCTTATCCACTGCTCTCGATCCAAAGGATTGCATCGACGCGCGAATTGAACGCGCTTCAGTCGATCCTCGCACGCCTCACGCTCCTCGCGAATCATTCTTTTCAAAAATCTCCTGCAAACGCATTCGTATATCTATTCCTATTTCTATTCCTATTTCTATTCCTAGTGCTACTCCTACTCCTACTCCTACTCCTACTCCTACACCTATTCCTACTCGTAGTCGAAGTCGCAAGGTCTCGACTAAATCATCGCATCGTCGAATCACGACGCGTCTGCGAATGGACGTTTCAACGTTTCCGCGTTTCACAGCGGCGAAAATGACGGTGGCGCGGCGCGCTCGCCGTTTCCGCGCAATGGACGCACACATATGTATCTCGAGCAAGCTCGCTCGCCGTCAGCCGAGAAAGGACGAGCCGATCGATCGGATAGAAAAGCAAAGCGCCCATGGAAGAGACACTAGCTCCGCGAATAGGTGGAACAGCTCGACGAACGGTTCAACGTTGACGACGGCTGGTCGAGGACGACGATACCGGTAATCGAATGAAAACGATACAACCTGCGCATCCACACGGAGAATCCCTCGCGAGCAAAGCAACCGCACTTATCGTTACCACACTTCGCACTTGTGAACCGGATTCATTCGCGAGCCCTCTCGGCACTTGAATTCCGACGCGAACTCCGGCAGATTCGAGAGCGATCCTATCACCCTGTACTTTGGCGGGCAGTGGGAATCTTTCTCGATTTGAAGCGCTATCGCCTCGGACGTCACCGCCGAGCACCAAACCTGCCGAAAAACCAACCGTTTCGTCACTCCTCCCTCTTTTCTCCCGTTGCTCCGGCTCTGGCCGTTGCTCGTGCTCCGTCTACCATTTACGATTAGACTCGACCGTTTACCTGGGCAAAGTTCAGAAAGAACAGCTGACGATGCGTCAAGTTGAGTCCGGGCAGCGGCTGTTGATCTTTGTAGCTGGTCGGAGTCGTAAGATACGCGTGATACGCCGCCTTCAGACCGCCGTTATCCGCGATGTTTTCTCCTGCAAGAAGGTTGATTACAATAATGGTTGCCATTATGGCTAGCGGCTCGATAGGCGCGTCCGTGTAACTGACCCAAAGTCTGCCTTCCGTTCACGTGTCGGCCGTGTATCTCGAAGTTGCCGTACTGCTCGACGAAACACTCGGTTCTATTTTTGAACCTCTCTATCGTAGCGTTGTTCCACCACTGATTCAGGTTCCCGTGCAGATCGTACTCTCTTCCTGAGAATCGCCAGCCGACGAGTCGACGGTTAAACGACTGTTCGAGCCAACGGGGAAGGAGAAGAAAGGGGAGGAAAGGCGGTACCTTGATCGTCGAACGCGTGGGTCAACTCGTGTCCCATCACCACTCCTATTCCGCCGAAATTCAAGCTGCCAGGATTCTGCATGTCGTAGAACGGACTCTGGAGGATACCGGCGGGGAAGACCACTTGATTTTTCGTAGGCCAGTAGTAAGCGTTCACCATGGGAGGGGTCATGATCCAGGTGGTCCTGTTCACGGGCTCGTCGAGCTTTTCCAAGTTCTTTCGCAAGTTGTACTTGTTCACCCGTATGTTGTTCTGGAAGTATTCGTTCTGCTTGATCGCCAGATCTTTGTAGCGCTCGTCCAGCTGGTTGGGATTCAAAATGAAGTCGGGAAAGCCGATCATGTCGGTGATCGCGTTCGCCTTCTCTTCGGCCGAATTCCTCGTCTCCGCGTCCATCCAATCGAGGTTCTTCAAGTTCTTCGTGAAAGCTATCCGCACCTGGTCGATCATCTTTTCCGCCTGCAACCCATCAAGATTTGCCGCTTTAGATGGCCGTGGCGCTGGCCGGGCAGAAGTGCGCGGAAAAATAGTGCGCGCCAGCTAACCGTCGGCTTGCTCTTCCCGTGGAAAACTTCTCTAACGAACATCGCACCGATCGCGAAGCCCAGCGCGCTGTGCGTATCGGTGACGCAGTACCGCCACTGCTCCTCGCGACCTTCCGAGCCGATCAACGCTTTCCTCAGCCCCTTGTAAGCGTCGCGGAACGGTTTCGATAGGCACCCGGCTAGAGATCTCACCGTTTGCCAAACCAGATAGTTGTTCAGGATCCTGTCTCGCAGAAGCCAGAGAAGCCGGAGAACGCGGAGAAGGCAGAGAAGGCAGAGAAGGCAGAGAAGGCAGAGAAAGCATGGAAAACGGCGTGAGAAACAGAGCAGGGTGGGTATGGCTAGGTAATAAATAATAGCTGGCTAGCTAATTGTAACTGGGCATAGAGTAACAACGCGCGAGCGTTTCCCATTTTCGTCGAAAACTTACACCTTGCCATCGTTCGTTTCGTTATACTCCAACACGAGCTTCGACAATTTGACAAAGTATTCCGGGGCAAAGTTCACGATCTTCGTCTTCCCGTTCACCTTCTTGTTAACGAGGCGCGTGGCGTTTTGAAAGTAGTCCACCCAGGACATCTAAAACGACGGGAACGGCTACAGAAGAGTGTATCGTGCCTACTTATCCGGTGTAGCGACGCGACGCGACGCGACGCGACGCGACGCGACGCGACGCGACGCGACGCGACGCGACAAACAGGATCGACACTCGAGACTCGATACTCACGAAAGGCGCTATACGTTCGAGCTCGCTCAACGACATCTGAGAGTAAAGCTTCTCCTTGTCCCGGCGATCCTCCGGCGGGGTCATGATTCGCGCCAACTTCGTTTCGAACTCTATCACGTCTTTCATCTGCTCTCTGGTGGAGTTCTCGTCTCCGCCGAGCAGCACGCCGATCTGCAAGCGCGTATTACAGCGTGGCAGCGGAACGAATTCGGAGAGAACGGAATCGAGGAGAAGCTAGAGGAGAGGAGGCAAAGGCCCGTACCTTGGTCATGTACTCCAAATAGGCGGCCAACACTTTACCGTGCTCGGTCACGTTTAAGTAATTGTCCGCGGTTGGCAAGGTTAGGCCTCCCTGATCGATCTTGAAAAGAAATCGTTCGGTTAGCTCCTCCTACGGTCGGCAAGAAACGAGCGCTGCGTTCCTATTTCCTCTTTCCTCTTTCCTTACTTGTATGATGTGCCTGCTACTATTTCGATCGTCCTCGTTTACCGCCCATGCAAACAAACCGTCCATGTTGTAAACGTTGAGCAGAATGTGCATGCTGTTCTGCAACGACCAGTCGTTCGGATCGAATTTCCCGGAAACGTTCCAGCCGCCGATGGTGTAGAGCAAGTCGAGCATCGGCTTGGCCCCGAGCGTCTCGATCGTGTCGTTCGCGTCCATGCACGACAGAAAGTAATACTTTGCCTTCTTCTCGGCCTTCGACTTTAGCGAGCTGACCGGTTTCTCTGAATCAAGAAAAAGCGGAGAACTCTAAGGGTGGTTCTGCAGCGGCGCCTAACGCAAGCGCGACACGTTCGCTCTTTTTACCAAGCACGTTCTTCACCACCAGCTGATTCTCTTGCTCTAGCTTGTCGAACGTTCCCCACATGCTGCTGCCATCCGGTATCGGGTTCTTTTTCATCCAACCACCGCACGCGTACTCGTAAAAGTCCTCGCACGGATCCACCGTGCTATCTATGCTATTTAGGATGGAGGCGGCTACCGTAACGCAGTGCTCGGTCAAGCAGCGTCTGCCGTCTGAAGCAAGATCCCCATTCCTCTATAAGATTCGCCACATATTCTCTGGCAACAGCTGAAACCACTTTGGAACCGTGCTTTCGCTTCGCCTATGCCTCCGTCCCGCACCGCCCCGCACCGCCCCGCACCGCCCCGCCTCGCTTCTTCGCGCTTACCTTCCCCGTGCGAAGCCACGTGAAGTATTTGCGTTTCATCCCAACCGTTCTTGCTGCTCATCACTATCGACAGCATTGCCACCATCAGCAGCAGGCCCGCGCAAACGATCAACAGACATCTCTCCAGCGGGCTCCTCGCTCTCCACAGGGTGATCCCCTGCGCACCCAATCAATCCACCGCGCGTCAACACACCCTCACTATACCGCCCACGCGCGCCTTACTTCTTCCACTGAAATTTCTATTTACCTACTCCACCCGACTGCACACCTACCGAGCTGTATCTGATGTGCGTCGCAGACGTGCTGATCCCCTCGCTGTTCAAAGCCACCGAGCCGATGCTGCTGCTATCCTCGTCCTCGAATTCCGCTTGCTTATACATCATCATCTACGGACAAAGTCGTCAGCCGGTTAACACGCCTAACGCGGCTTTCCTCGCGACTTCGGGGTGGCCTCGGCAAGCCTCGCTAACGTCAGCCGACGTACATATATACGAGTAGATTCGACACCAACGATATTTTCCAGCAGCGCAGCGCGCGGACCAATTGTCTAGGCGACGGCGACGGCTACGGATCTCGTCCCGTGCCGCTACGCGCGGATAGCACGACAAATCGCGAACGCTCGACGCCGAGACCACTCGATCGCCCGTCCAACGAAACGAGGGATGCATTATTAAAATAGGCGCACAGAAGGGAAGAGGAAGCGCGCGGTGCGCGCTTCGAAGAAGGGAGCACAGTTGGCGGCAAAGCAGCGAAAATGTTGTCGCGGTGTCACGATTTTAGACCGCACTAAAAATACGTACCGCCGCGAGTGACCGCTAACTTGCGTCGCAAATCAACGCTCCGATCCCTCCGCTTCGTTCCGTTTCGTTTCCTATTCGAAATTATGCGAATAACGCGAGTGTGCGCGCCACGGATTCCGCGCGACGCGCGTTACTGCGTTTTAGCTGCAAACGAAATTAAGAGCGAGCAGCGACGAGTGCTCTCCAACTCCAATGCCAACTCCAACTCCAACTCCAACTCGACCGCGATTCGCGTGACGTTCGCGATTACGCTATCGCGGTACGCCCCGATATTTCGACTCGAACCGCAACCACAAAAGAGATGTTGTTCGAGAAGCAAACGAGATCGAAGCAACGATTCGTTGGGAAGAAGAACGTCCGTTGGGAAAAAGGTAAAGCCGCGAGGAGCGTTGAAGGAAGGACGACGAGGCGCTTTGACACCGACACGGAAACTGCGGTAATTGCTTGCACGCGTCGACTGCACGCGTGCAAGCACGAGGAGCCGCGCGACGGAAGCGCGACGGAAGCGCGACGGAAACCTCAACGCGCACGCGTCGTCAATCGAGTTGCCACGATCCGTTTCGTCCGTGGCCTGCTGGCAGGAAACGGACACTTGTAGCCTCGTTAATACGATTAAAACGCTTTCTGTCTCGTCGCGCTTGCCGTGCACTCGCGCTTCCAACGGCCAACGAGGCAAGCGAACCGCCATGAGCCAGTCGCTCCTCTTTCCAATTTCTAGCCGCCGCAAACGATTCATCCGGAATCGCTGCCTTTCAGCCGAACCAATTGCCTTCTGCGAAGCAACGCAAAAGCTCGGCGCGAGCAAACAATTCCGCGTGCCGTATACATATCGACGGCACGCAAGTAGGCGCGCGTTGAGTAGCGTTCAGTAGCGTTGCTCGCACGCGCCTCGCGCCTTTACCATTCAACAGCTGCCGTTTCTTTCACGTTTCGCGCACGTAAAACGTGTAAACGACGGGTGCAATCTCGACCGCCCGAGATGCGCGTCGCTAGAGACGTGGCTCGGTCCGAATAAATCGAGGCGAGCCGCAAAATCGCGTATCTCCGATCGCTCGTAGGTAGAGCGCGCGTAAACGCGTAGCCAGCTGGCGGGACGCGACTCGGAAATTTGGCAATTTCGGAACTTTGACAGCAAGAGAAAACGCGTGGAAAGAGGTTGATCGAAATTGAAGAGATACAACACCTAACTCTCCCATCCGTATTTTCGATGCGCACCACTCACCTTCACCGACATCTTGTCCGCCACAATCGCGTAATCACCGCGCACTATCACTTTAATTATCGATTCACTGTACCGGGGGCGACGGCTAGCCGAACGATGCAAACGCTTCGAATGGATGGAATGGCGGAACGCGAACGCGAACGCGAACGCGACGCGATCCTACTCGAGGAAACCCTTTTCCAAGGAAAGGCGAGAAAGAAGAGAGGTATCGCTGGAGAACGGTGTGCCCTCAAACGTGTAACATTTTCCAGGCTTTTCCTCGGCTCGGCCGCTACATCGGCGTTCCTAACTTTCCGTCTCTCTCTTGTGGGGATGCTTCGACGCGCCTCAACCCCTCTCCGCTGCCAATCTCCGCACGCTATTGATTTCCTCCGAGTCTAGGTCCACCTGCCATCTTTTACCATCGTTTACCATCGTTTACCATTGCCACGTGCCGATAACGGCTGCTTCCATCGCTTACCATCCTAGCGCACCCTTTCCATCCCTCTACCTTTCTCTTAGCTGGCCAGCGATACCTTTTTTCCGATTAATCGCGCGCAAAGCAACGATCGCGTGCCTCTCCCTTGTTCACCCTCGCGGTCGAGAATCGCTTTCCGGTAATTCGCTGCGATCGGTAACCCCTTATCCTGCGGCACTAGCTCCGCGCGGAATTCGAGCGCGCCGCGAACCACAAACCGCGAGCCGCGGGCCGCGATAGCAGCCCGGCAATCGGAAATCGGAAACCTTCCAAATTAATCAGCACGTCTACGCTTTTTTGTGAATAAATATTTTGTCTTTATTTCAGCAAAGACAATCCTTCGCGTGAGGTACAGTATATCTTACATAGTAATAATACGAATATGATTGCACGTTACGGTGAAAGGATCGTTCGGACTAGGTATCGATCGTTAAAGCTATATATATATATATATACATATATATATATATATATATATATATATATATGTATGTGTATATATATATATAAATGTATATTATACAACGTAACACGCAACTACGTACGCACACAAAATATAGTGTTTCCTGAATCTATAGAAGACCCCCATAATCCGGAACGATACTCAGTGTATTACAAAAAATAATTGCGCGCGTACGCGTATGCGCGAGGATGCACGCTCCGCGCTCTACACGCGCCCGCATTCGCGTACGCGCTTATATATATATATTTATATATTTATATTTATATTTATATTTATACCGTATAAGTATATGTATTATGCGTATATAATTCTCTTTGCTCGTTCGAGTTTCGAGTTTTGAGTTCCGAGTCTCGAGTTAACGCGTTGACTGGCGAGATCGAGCGGTTCGCTGTCGCGAGAACGATCTCCTCGCTTCAATCGACATTAGCTTATCTAACGGACTCGTTATTGGCACGTACACTGTGTTCTTTTGGACCGCTGTTACAATCGAAAACTTAGAATGGGAAACTTATCGTTAGAAGTGCGCCGATGCGTAACCTCGCTATATTCCCTTGCACCTACCCTCTCGCAGCTCGCTCCGCGCAAATGCAAATGCAAATGCAAATGCAAATGCAAATGCGAATGCGAATGCGAACAAATGCAACTTCGGGCGAGCTAAAAGCAACGAACGCTTTCCATCGCCGCGCGACACGGCAAAGATTCGCGCGGCGTTCGAAAGAAGGAGAATCGGCAAAAAGGCATCGCGTCGGCCGCTGGAATTTAGCATCGTTCGAGGCGAACTTTTCGTACGATTGCTCCTCTTTCGCTTACTCTATATCGCATATTGCTGTTGCGGCCGTCCGCGGCCAGCCACTCATCCGTCCATACGCGTACACGCGTACACGCGTACACGCGTACGCCGTACTCTACACCCTACGTACGCTTTCCCCACCGACCCCATCTGAAAACGCGAAACGCGTAAAGCCCTGCTACAGCCTACGCGGCGTATCTTAAACTTACTAAAATACGTATATCGACTTGCCGCATATCGAACGAGATCGATCGAAACGCCTGGACGTCCGGCGAGGCGACGTTAACGCGCGTATCAGAGAAACACGGAGAAACGTGCAAGATGTTCGATTGAACCCGACATACATACATACACGGAGAATCGGAGCGCGGTTCTTTCGTTTGAAAAGGAAGAAGAACCGATTCGGTCGATAGCTCGTTTCCTCTAAAATACGACGCGCCGAATGGTCGCGGATAACGTTAACCTGATAATTAGAATTAGATATGTGAAAAAACAGTTCTGTGGCTCGTAATGTGCGACGACGGTGCGAAGATTAGAAAAAGGTGCGCTGAGTTGTCGAGCTGTCGAGTCGTCGAGTTGTCGAGTTGTCGAGTTTTCGAGTTACTGGCATACCGACCGCGACGTTTACGTAGGACGATTAAGTACAGCGTCAAGTGACGCTCTTGTGCGTATAATATTGGAATCGGTTGAGCTCGTTCGTAAAAGGAGGGAAAAGGGATCGACGTCGGACGTAGCTCCGAACCACCGCTAAACTTTCCACAGAACGTTACTCTTCACCGAGGATTTCTGGCAGTATCGTGTATCGTGTATCGTGTATCGTGTTATCGTGTATCAAGTAACGAGTATCCAGTATAGAGTATCGCGAACCAACCGAAAAACCCAACAAACAAACGAACGAACGAACGAACGAATCAACTGTGAAAAATATAACAAGCCAGACGGCGGTCAACCGTCAACCGTCAACTAAACTGTTACACGTTCGAGTAGCGAACCTCGAGAAGTAGACGAAAAATGATGCGGCGAGTCGCGACCGACGAGTAATCGAGACAAACCGAACGGTGTCGAGTGTGGTCCCGCGGCCCTCTTGCTTCGCTAAACCGCCGCTGTATCCGTATCGATATTTGTATAAGTAGGTACATGGAAAATATCAAACGCTCTCGCGACTCTTGCTTCCGGATTCTCGCATTTTCGGATTCTCGCATTTTCGGACTCTCGGACTTCCGGCTTCTCCGATTCCACGGCTCGAGAGTTCTAGCCAAGCACTCGATGAAGTAGCGAAACAAGCTTGCACCAAGTGGAACAACAATTTCGAGCTCCAGCGCACGCTTAGCGGTTACAGTTTAACGCGAGACGAAAGCACGAGTAATTTGCGTAACTCGCGATCCCCAAGTCGACGATCGAGCGACCGAGACAGAAACGAAGGGAGAGAGAGGCAGAGACAGAGAGAGAGAGAGAGAGAAAGAGAGAGAGAACAACGATAGACGAGGGACAGATTAAACGTTTCTTTTCCTTCTCCTCCTTCTCCTCCTCCTCCCCCGCCTCCTCCTCTTCCTGCTTTTTCTTTTCTGCTCCACGAGCAACTTTAAATGTGAAAACTGGACTGGAGTAATACGGATATCGATTTCCAAGGTAGACGTTTAAAAAAATAATACTGCGATCGTTTTCTTTTGGTTACATCGATCAGAGAAGTATACGGGACGAAGATCTGCTGCAACTGACGACACGGTTCGCGGGTAACGCGATCGATTTTGCAATATTCGAGTACGCGTTAAATCGGCAACGCGTACCGTAAATCGTAAATCGTAAATCGTACATCGTAAATCGTAAATGGTAAATGGTAAATCGTAAGTGGTAAACGGTAAACGGTAAATCGTA
This sequence comes from Eucera pruinosa, assembly GCA_028830335.1. NCBI lineage: Eukaryota > Metazoa > Arthropoda > Insecta > Hymenoptera > Apidae > Eucera > Eucera pruinosa. The sequence goes on from JAMYCR010000009.1 coordinate 20,129,149, forward strand.
AGAGGAGTAAGCACCGCGCGATACGCAACGACGCGCTACTCCGCGAGCGCTCAGTCCAACGACTTCGATCGGTCTAATCTATGTTTACTTTCAAGATCGGAATTTGTACTGGCATTTGCGAGACGAGAGCGAGACTGCTCGAGTTTGCCGACGTTGCCCGTGGAACAGGACGCGCCGTCCGAAACCAGACGCTCTAATATCACATTATTGGATGGATTTGATTGAAAAGAATTCGCGCTAACGTTAGCCCTATCCTCTAGAGAAGTTTCAACGCGGCATGTTGCATCGACGGAGGCCTCCGCGGCAGGCGTCGCGTCGATCAGCCCGTCGCAGGAGTGCGGCAGAATCTTGGAGAAGCCCCTTTCAACCGAATATTCCTCGCATCTATCTCTATCATTGCCGGCGTGCCTGCCGGTCGCTCTCAGCGAGCCGCCGCACGCTCGACGGCTCCTTCTCACCTCCGAAACGAAATCTTCCAACGAACTCACTGCCGATTTCGAGTCCCTCTCGCTGCCCCCGTTATCGCCGCCGCCACCACCCTCTTCCATTTTCAACAAGCAAGCACGTGCCGCACCCGATCTACCTTGTGCCTCCTCACCCCGACCCTTTACCGCTCTTTCCATTTCGATCGCGCTCGCATTCGAGCTCCCTCCTGCCACCTGCCGCCCGTACATTTTCGAAATGCATCGATCCCCCAGCTTCCAAGCTCCGTCCTCTCGACTGCTACCCGGCGTGCAATCTACCTTCACCATCGCGTACTTCTCGGCCAAGCTCGATGCTTGGTAAGCGTGATTATCCGCATCCGACGTGTCCGAGGATTTGTCCATAGGATAGGGCGCGTAACTGGCGCAGCTAGCTTGATACATGCGATCGAAGGTGTCCCTAGGTAGGAACGGCTGTTCCTGGTAGGGGAAAGGAACGCAGACGTTCTGAGGGATCGTTGCATCGGCCACAGTGCAGTACTGACCGTGAGAGAAATGCACGAACGGAATAGGTTCCCGAGCGGTCTCGTCCACCTGTCGGGAGCCCGTCTGCGCGACTTGCGCTGCTGTTTGCAGCACGGGTTGCGCGGTCGGCGTAGCTTGCGCGTTTTGCTCGAAACCGTTGTTCAGCCTCGGGGAAAAGTTGCAGGTGTAAGAGAAACAGTGCGGCAGGTTCGAGTTGGCGGGAGGAATGTTGGGGGATTGCGCGGCTGTTCGGGCGCTGGCGGATATCGGTTCCGGGGACACCGGATTGGATATCTTACCGCGTGTTTGAGCTATCACAGTTTCGTAGCTCGGAGGTGGGCCGTATAATTGGTAGTAGGGACAGTTGGCGTCGTTCAACACTACGCTCATGTTCTGGTAATGGGCGGACGTTGTCGCGTTCGCGTTGTAAGCGGGCACCGTTCCGTTTCTTTGAGGGCCTACAAGCACCAATAAAAGCATCAGCGTGAGCATCGTCGAGTAGTGGGAGTCGTAGTAGTAGTAACTAGCGGAAGCCGCTAGCTAGCTAATTGCAAGCAAGAAGCGAGCCGTAGAAGGGCCGCGATTGTTCACTCGCCTTTCCACATACGGTGCAACAGCACGGTATTTCTGGCCGAATTGTAACTGATACGAGCTCTCTGGCCCTGACACGTGCCACCCCGAACCGAGCTCTGCCCTCGCGAATTCCCAGCTCTCGGCGGAATCGCCGACGCGGCCGCTCTGTATCTTCCTTGCAACCAATATCGATACCACCACCCACCACCGGAGCACACCAGGAACATAATTATAACCAGTATCCTGCGATCCCAAAGCGAACAATACATTGTAAACACATCGTTATACCCTCCTCCTCCTCCGCGGAGCCGATACACAGATCGCCACCGATCTTTTAAACTAGTTTTCCGCACCAATAATACCATAAATGATGAAAGGGTAATCCAGGCGACACGCAACAACCGATTCCGCAACAATATTCCGTTCTAGAGCACCTAAAATATGCGTACGTGTAAATATACTCCTGTCCTCTCTTACTTCGCCCATCCTCTTCCCATCTCCTCCCCTTTCCATCTCCTCCTCCTCCTCCTCCACCTCCTTAATCACTCTCGCTAATCATCTTGCTATTCGACAAACAACCACAAAAACACCCTCTCCCTTTCACTAGCATAGCATAAGTATATTTACGTGTAATGAAACTCACTCGTAGTATTTTATTTCTCCGGGCATTTCAGAGGCACAATATTTTGCTTCTGCCTAAAAGAAGGTATCGTTTTAAATCGCCGAGAAACCTACCGGCAGCGCTAACCGTTTCAACAGAAAAAAAAAAGAAAAGAACTAACGCAAAGAAACCGAGTAACCGAACCGCGAACCATGGGTTGACGTTGACGCGGAACGAGCGCGATTACGCGTTGCGTACATTTGGAAAAAGAAAACCAGATCTGGACCAACTGAAAGGTACGCGAAGCGATCAGCTGGCGAACGCTGGCAAAACCAAAACAGAAGAGAACAAACGAAACGGAAGAGAACGAAAGAAAACGGAACTTCTCATCGCAAACGGTTCCCGAAAAAAAGAATTTACAGCGGAACGCAAACAGCGGACTGACTTTCCGTGCTTTCGGTTAATGGGGAAAAAAGAAACGACATCGAGGACGACGATGCTGAAAGGAGGCGAGACCAGACCAGTGTACACTCACGTATATCAAACACTTGGACGTTCCGGCGAATATCGCCAGCTTTTTCTTCGTGTTTCGTGCCATTTTCTCCAACAACATTTACACCTTCCTTCCTAACGAATAAAAACGATCCGCTTTGCCAGAATGTTTTGACATAATCACCATTTCGCTCCGACTGTCATGTGCACGCAACATTGCACACCACTTATTGATTTCAATTTCGGAACTTTACGATGACGTCATCGGAAGCAGAGCTGCCAACGCGAGCAAAGCAAATACGGCGGAGGCCGAGCAGCGCAAACGACGAACGCGCTACCCCAGGCCAGCTGTGCGACAGACCTATCCTTCCTCTCGTCCTACCCCCGTAGCCGAGCATCGAGCATCGAGCATCCGACTCCACGCGTGCAACGACAACGGCCCGCCCGCTCCAATACAGGTCGCGCGAAACTTAATCGATCCTTCGAAAATTCCTTCCACGATTCCCAACGCAACGGCGAGCTTGCCGACTACGTTCCATCCGAACTTGCCGCTCGCAAACCAAGCCTATCCTCTCTCGGTGATTCGGCTGACTTTTCTACTACGGATGCGAAACTCATCGTTCATTGCGATTCATTCGTTGCCCACTACGCGACCAACGCGAACCCCAAAACGATAAACTCAAACCGCGACGAACAGTCGGACAGGAATGTACGTATAGCAAAAATGTACCCATAGGTTGTTCGTCTTATTCATTTATTCAACGCCCCGCACTTGCTCTACGATCAACATTAGAGGTGACGAAAAAAAAGCGACGCAAAACGGTTGAAACCGTAATCACATTTTCGATCGTTGCCAGTGATCCTTGTATAATCGCTCTCTCGAGATATTACTCTACTTCGGTCCTCCCAATCCCAATACGTTCGCTATATTGCACCATCGGTGTACCCAATACCTTATCGTCTGCAAACCAAGCGATCTGAAACAAGCTCGTTTGACAGATTAGTCCCCTAAAAGAAAGGTCTGTATTATTGGTTCTGGCAAGTTCCATTTTCGGCGAACGTGGTTCACGAAAAGGAGAACGGTATACTTCTCTTTCTCGTCACCTGCGTTTGCCCGAGCCGGAACGTACCCGAACCAACAATATAAATTCAGCCTTGGACGAAGGAATATCTTACTAAAGAATCTACAAAAATAAAGGTGACTCTACGATAATCAGATCGACCGATCGAAAGAAATTGAGAAGCGAAAATTTTGTCCCGATACCAAAATGAAAAAAGAAAAGGCAGAGTCCCGCGGCTCATGCCCGTCGCTTAACGACCGCGTCGCAAAAATGTTTTGTTACTAGTGTTGCTACTGCAAAGGCAAACAAGACCGCGAAAGCTAACGATAAGAACGTATATTTGGCTGTTAACGCGGCAAACCGACTTGCAAACGCGAAACATTGTTCTTAGCAAACGTTAACGGCAATCGCGAATCAACTTTGATTTTCGCTACGCAAATTCCGAAAATATATGAAAATTATCTTCTGCTACGAAGCAAAGGGAAAAATATGGGCACAAACTTTAAACAAGAGCGATTCCAATAGCGAACGATTCGTAGCCCAGCTATGGACTCTAAAGATATTCACCCAAATATGATTGTAATTTTGAATCGTTTGACATTCTACTCGACTTGCATTATTCCGCCTGCCTTGGCCTTTACTTAGTTTCAAAATTGCTACAACTCATCCCAACCGATCAACGATCGAATACAGCATTTTTAAAAATCTAGAATATTTTAAGCGAGTGTGCGTTAAATGAAATATATTCTTCGATAGCAATGCAATACGTTTTGCAGCAATATTTTGCAATAGCAAATGCTCGACAAATGCTCAATCCAACGATAAAACAAATATAGAAATTGACCAGCCCCGAAGGGCGCTGAAAACAAAATGCAACAAAAGCAGCACCAAAGGAGCGCTCAAACAAATATAAACAAAAAGCAGCCCCGAAGAGCGCTAAATGAAAATGAATATGAAAATGAATCGAGTGGCCAGAAGAGCCACCCAAAAAATCATAACCATCCACTCGTAAAACCGATCAACTCGCGAGTGGAGCGTTCTTCTTCTTCGCAACGCTACTTTACTCAGTCTACTTATCAAATAACAAATCGAACAAACAAAGCGCGAAAGGTGCCTAATTATACCAGAGATACTAACTTATTCAATTGAACTTTAATTAAAGAAGGAAAGAAGATAGCAAGTTCGCGAAACTGTCCACTCCAGGACAGTCTGTTGACCCTGAAACGCAACGCTAATAAACCTTAATCAATGCACCCATTATTTCTCTATACGCAACACTAATAGCGGAAGTGCAGCTTCCATAGCTGCCGTTGAAGATCCATCAGGAACACAGGAACTGATATCCACTGTCTCAGTGGAAGACACTGGGCTTTTTATCGTAATCGCAACGCTAAATGAAAAACGCGATCATTTATCAACGCAACGCTAACTGGAAAGCTACACAATCGCGATGGAAAAGTATCGCAACTCTACTTGCTAATTCACTCATCAAAGCTACAGTAAATCTGTCTGGAAATTAATAGATATATTCATAATACAAAATAGTATTACAAACTAAGAAAACGCGGCTACCATTATCGCAACGCTAACAAATATGATGTAACGTTAATCTCAAAGGAACTATAGCACGCGATATCAAAGAATACTAAAACCTCGCGCGATACTTTATAATTCGCAACGCTAAATCAAACGCGATAATCATTTGTTCGCAACGCTAATACAAAACCGTGATATCTTTCACTCGCAACTCTAAAATCAAACTCGCGATTCTTATTCTTCGCAACGCTACGTCCACCCGCGCGTAATTGTTCGCAACGCTAATTAAAAGACCGCGCGTTGCCCAGTGTGGAATGCTCAAGTTTCTACGGCATGCATGACTCTACAACGAGTACAGCGACAAGACAATAACAGTACAATGCAATGATTATCCATTCTTTCTTAATTAAAAAAAAATGAATAGCCATTCGTTGCTGCCCTCTTCGTGACAGTTTGTCGGGCCTCTTCTTTTCTTCGGGCGCCATGCCCGCAGCGACATGAATTTAAGCTCGAGGTTCTCCAAAAGCAACCCAGAAAGAGACTCAAAAAAGTGGAATAAAAATGCATATCGAAGAAGTTAAATAGCACGCAGACGACCAACGACTCTAAGAATTCTAAGAAACTAATCTAAGAATTCTCAGCATCCTTGTTCGTGCAAACGTGTGGAACCTCGAGCTGAGTATATACGTTCGTTTCGTGCAGATCGCGACCGCGTCCGCGTGACGATTCAAGATCGCCGGATTCGAAAGATCGACATTGGCAAAGACCGGAAATGACCTGCATTCTCCAGGTCAGATCAGCTCGCCGTCGATGTTCAAATCAGATTCCCTGAAACAGGTTGACACGCGCACCCCCCGTTAAATATAAAAATCGCGACCCCGAGACCATATGTCAACCTGCCCGGCCCTACCTACTTATAATTAATACACATTCCAGAAAGTATGCTACCTACCTACCTAACGCTATATTTAAGAAATGGCAAACAAGCACACAAACACAGGCACACACCCCACCCCCCACCCAGCGGATCACACGCATTCCGCCCGGGTGCAAAAGCCTACACTAGGGAGTAACGTCCCGGGACGCCTCCGACACCCGAGCTCAACATACAACTCTACACACTCTAAAGTAAACAAAAATTCTGAAATCGTCTGACGTGGGTAGCGACCATTGCGTATTATATGTATTATTCAATTTCAAATGCATCTACCTCGATATATTAGAATATATTTCAAGCATTTCGCAAGTAAATGTAATTCAACGGCAAAATTGTAAAGTATGTCGTACTGCCGGCACTTATCAAATGTGCAATTCAATAGGAAAATTGTAAAATGTACTTGAGACATTTGTCAAGCACGTCAACTGAATTTGTAATAAATGGTCTGTACCATTCGTTAGAATTGTATGTAATAATATATTTGATACCATTTAGTTTACGATTAGCAATCGATTTTGGTACCACTATACGAGAGAATAAATTGAGACAAAACGACGCAAATCCACAGCCTAACACACACACACACACAATGTGGAAAATACGTCGCGCACGATACGCTACCCACGATCATCCGCCACACAAATATCAAATATCAAAATAATAAAAAAAAATGATCGTGCCACGTGCTTTTCACCCGCTCAAGTAGCACCTGAGCACGTGAGCGGGATCCCGGCAAAACGGCACGAACCGACGCTGAAAATCCTAGCTAAAAAACTTGTCGACATACGTAATCGGCTAACGGACTGTGACTCTACTTTTCCAATGCGTTTAAAGCAAACAGACTCTACTCGTTACATTGAAAAGAAGCTACGTTATTAGCAACACAAGAAAGCAAGAAAACTCTAATGCAACGTGAATTTAAATACGCGAGACTGAGAATAGTAAACGCGAACTAGTGACTCTAAATTAAAGTTAAGAATATTAAATGTTAACAAGGGACTCTAAACTGAAGTTAAGAACACGTTGATAAAATAGAACAAGGGACTCTAACGTGAAACTTTACTTGCAATCCCTTGAGCGACTCCCTTACCAAAGCTTCGTAACTTTAACATAACATCGCGTTAAAGTTTTCGACTTCGACTCGGAAATCTACCCATCGCGAATTGTCTTCTTGCGCATTTTAATTAACATCGTTTTTTTTTACGAGAAAAAAAGAAATGTACTATTTTCGTGTCTCAAATTGACGCGAAGCTACTATGAAAATTGAAAATCACATTATTTAATTAATTTAGTAAGTGTAACTCGATCAATCAACTCTCATAAGTTATTATTCGTATGTACACATATATTTGTATATATGCGTATGTTATGATAATGATAATATACTTTCTTATTACAAATGTGCAATAAATATAATTATCAAAGAAAGAAACAAAATCTAGTGATATGAGACTTCACCACTACAAATTACTCAAACAAAATTTTTCTATATTTGTTCCTACAAACATTCCACTTTAATAAACATGCGTGTGGAACTTCTACTGACTCTACTTTTAACTGTACAAATATTTAAAGTAATACTCATACTAATTAACTCTGCTATCGACTCAACTTTTCTACTACTGTATTTTATTTCAAATCGCGATGCACAAGAAGACCTAGCCTGATCTAATAAATACAACACACATCAAGAAATGAAAAATCACGGGTACAAGGTATACCCGTGGTCACTGTACTCGTTTTTGCAAAATCTACGTATACAACCAGTCACCCGTGCCGATTCGGACCTTTCGTCCTCGACATGAGTGAGTGACCGGAGGGACTCAAAATACATGCCACTCACCGTTAGACGACTACGCTGTCATCTGCTGCAGCCAGGCGGATGAAAACCTGCTGCCATCGTCATCGAGCGAAGCCGTGAAGTCGTGGAGTCGTGAAGCCTTGAAGTCAACAGCATGAAAAATGATGTCGTGAAGTCGTGATGCTGCGATGCCATGTCCTGTGGTTCCAAGGACAAGAAGATCTGTGGAAGACCTGCAACAGAGACAAGAAACGAAGAACATTATAATTTATTCTTAAAGTTGTTACTCATTAGAAGAAAATCGAAACTCCAATAAATGTTGAATACTTAAATGATTCTATCTTTGATTTCAATAAAGAAATAATAAACTTGGAACTCTACAAATTTTTAATAGCTTCTACATTTTTTAATTACTGAAAATTAAGTTAATGTGCAAAGATACTTACATGGCGAGCTTCAGAAGCCCAGCAAGATACTCTGCCAACAGCCGAAGAGTGAGTCTAATACCGGTGATAAATATTTGAATAAAATTGAAAAAAAAAAATAATAGACTATCCAACCGTGGAAGTTATACTCGGCGAGCAAACACTGATTCTAAGTTCGCGTGCAATTGCTATAGCTAAATTTAATTAGAGCAGCTGTGCTCTTAAAAAACAGCAAACATTTATTTCGAACAAGCACTGACTCTACAGTCGCATTGCGCGCGACCACAAATTTTCTGAAAGAAAATAATTAGTAGGAGGGGGTAGGTAAGAAATAAAACACATTTTCTTATTATCACTTCTTCTCATTCTATCGAGCATTTGCTATGAAAAATACTGTATCTGTACGCTATATGTACGTATTAAAAGAGAATATGTTTAGGTATAATACGAGAATATTACGGAAGTAATAGAAATTATGTGTGCTAAGAGCCAAGGCTAGGCTACAAATGCTCGCCATCGAAATGCTCAAGTACATTCACCCGACCGACGCGTAAACACGATCGCGAGCAACGAATTCTCGGAGCATCCGTTGGAAATACAAGTTCGCGATATAAACATAGCGGTGAGGGGAGCGTAGCACGCGGCGAGCTCGCGACACGTTTTTGTTTACAAGTTCGACCGCGACGCGTTATCAAAACAAGTTTTTTCCAAGCCAGCTAGCCGAGTTAAAAAGCAAGTCACAACCGAAATACAGGAAAATATAAAAATTGTTTTGATTTTTCGTGAACGTTAACACCCGCGATACGATTCAAAGACTCTTCTCTAAATTATAAATGCACTGAAAATTCTACTTTCGAAATACGAGAATCGAGTGACTCCATCTTTTTGAAACTACAAATTTTTACAACGAAATCACGTAGGAAAGAATTATCTATCAACGATCAAATAGAACAAATCAAATAATACCAAATTTGCGGAACATTCTTCAAGACCAGTCGTCTATTATCGTAGGCTCCTTGTTCTGTATCTGTATCTGTATATCCTCAAAAACTCGCCGTACTCCTCGACTAAGAATCTGCAACAGAATAAAAATCCTGATTTAAAGCAAATGCATCAAAGGAAGAGACCACGCGCGTTAAAATGAATCCCGAATTCGAGCGAGAGAAATTGTAAGAGAAAATGAAGGCAAACTAGAAGCTAAAACGTAATGTAATTTGCAAACGCGATATTCGATGAACCATTAATTAAGCTTACGTTAAGCAAAAGTATGTAGGCAAACGAAAAATGGAGAACGCAATCGTGGATGCTATTAAATAGGTAATCGGTGTATCGAAGATGCCGCGAGTAAAGCACATGGCAACGAAAAGATACGAGCGAATCGCGGCAGAAATAGCACGCGGCCAGCGTGAAGGTTACGCACCCAAAACAATATGGTCAACTGCTACTTACAACGTCCAAGGGAGAAGTGACTTCCCGCGACACCTTTCCTAAACCGAGCGCCGGGAGTGGGGGCACTTGCTTCAGCTATTCGGCTATTCGGCTATTCAGCTCTCTACGCTTTACTCCGTACGCGCGACCCGAGCCACGAAAATTCGAGCCCGCTCCAAGGAATTTTCCACGTCTTGCTTTTTATCCATGAAATATTCGCGATGAAAAATTCCGAAGCACGTGATTTCCCGCGTAATTCTACAAATCGGATCGATCGAGCGTGATCTGCACAAACGTGAGATCCAAACGAGAGATATACGTGTCCAAATGTTTTCGAAAACTCGCCCAATTTCTTAATAAGCGATTAAAGAATTAATATATTCACGCATACCTGAATGGCGAACTCCTGCAACCTGAAACATAATCGTGTGGTCCGCGGCGTCATCGTTTTCTTCCTCCTACGACGGAAATACGACACTCCCGATTAATTATCGTACAACAAACTGGAACGCGCACAATTTTGCGAAATAGAATAAACCACGGTGTCGCACGTACTTTTTACGAAACATTTGACGCGAAAGAAATCGGTATCTCGTGATTCGAGTAGACGCCATTTGTGCAACGAACGCGGGAACTGTGAGAACAAGATCGATTGTCGATTCGATAGTTAAACATGGCTGCGACAATCGACTGTTCCGACAAGCTCGCACACGAAGAGACGCGTAAACCTGTAGAACTTTGTGCAGAAAAATTGTTACTCGAGATCGGTGCTCTTAGACGCAAGTGCAATAATTCGACAACCGATCGATCTCATTTAAAAACTTTTACTAAATTTGTAGCGTCCGTAGGGGAATTAAAGGGAAAATAGAACGGACTAAATTGAACGGGAAATTCGGGGGCAGCGATCTGCCGGGCGCAAGATTTTTCAAACAGATTTTTCATGCGGAAAGCATTCAGTTGTAATACATCGTTGCACAGGCGTGCGTTCAAACTCACGGTCCACGACTTTGGCGCGGTTTTAGAAAGAATGCTAGGTGGAAATTGATAATTTTACCTGGATTACACGGAGGGAATGATCGGACGACGGACGGTGCACCTTGTACGCATTAGACGCCGTAACCAGCGTGCGCATAGCGCATTGCGCATTGCGAGTTGCGTGCGCATTTAGAAAATCCCGCGCATTTCTAGGTGCGTGCGCGGCGTTCGTTTAGTTCAGATACGTCGTGCATTTTAACTTAGTTAGAGATCGGTTAAGGTAAATGCTGCGAATAGTTGCGCGAATTATCGTAGGAAATAGATATCGCGGGATTTTTTGCGCAAAAGCATGGGACAGAGTGGAGATGAATTTGCTGTCGCTCGAAATTCGACTGAACAGTTTTGGTTCGATTGAGTGAACGACGCTGGTTAAACGATTGCATTTATTTTATGCGAAGCGATACACGTGTAGGATCGTAGGGCGGAAGCTTATCCCTCTTCGTTGAAAGACGACAGAGAAAATTTCGACTCGATGTCGGAAGACAAGCGATCTTCCATCGCGAAGAGGGAAGGGCATTTCGGCTGGTACAGTTCCACGGCTTCCAGAAGGCTGTTCGGATACCCAGGGGAGTAATACCTAAAATCAGATATTTCATTCTAAAGTTGCACCGCAACTGGTACGAACCTGTACCGCGAAGTAGAACGAAAGGAAAGGAAAGAAGGGAAAGATTTCGACGATAGTTTGGGCAAAACGGATGGCAAGTACACCCGAAAACATTCGTTCATTTAAATTATTTATAAAACGGCAGGCTCCGCTGCGAACGCAACGCGTCGAGGGCGCGAACAAATTTAGAGTTGTATAAAGTGAACTGGAAACGCAAAGTGGCAGGAACGATGCTACAACGATTGCGAAAATCCTCGAGCTCCGCGTAAAATATTGATCCATTAAAATCGAAGTTTATATTTTTCCAATGCGATCAGCTGCGACAACATGGCGGTCACGCCGTATATTATCTGCCCGATTTAAATTAAGACGGCCGATTCCGGAACGGAGCTGCAGTTATTTGCACTCGCTGCTCGTGTAAACCACTGTCAGAAGACTGTACTTTTTCATCGACGAAAGCTCGCGCTTTCGGACTCTCTCGGTAAGTGGAGCATCGTTTAGGGTTATGTCAACAGCAACTAGTGTTTCCTTCCTACCTATCTACGTCTACCGTTAGCTACCTATCATCGATGCACGCACCCGCTACCTCGCATGTCTATCTGCTTTCGTTGCTTTCGCCAATGCGATTGTTTCTTTTCGAATATCGCAAAGCCCACGCATCTTTCGAGCCACGTCGTTTCTCGAGCAATCGTACGTTTCAACGAAGCGAGGCGTCGCGATTCGAAAAGCGTAGGACAGAGGTTGTGTGCTTTTTAACAGCTTTTGCATTCCAACTAATTCGCTACGCGCTCGTCGGTCTAACGTCTCGCGAAGAGATATACCGAGCAAAGGTAGTAAACAGCCAAGGAAAAGGTGACCATTGTTAATGTTGCCCTCGCTCTAGGCAAGCTATGAAAGGTACAGAAAGTAAGGACGAACCTGACAATTTCTTCTGGAAAGCAGCAGGTAATTATCTGTATGTATTCCAAAAGCGTGGAACCAGGATCAGCCTGGATTTCTTGTACCTTTTTTAACCCGCCAGATGTTACAAACAATCTTCTGGCCTTGGCATCGTGTGGCAAAATCTAAGCAAAAAGAAGCAAAAGAAAAATAAGAAATGGAAGGTTCAGCTTTTAAGATATACTCGAAAGTCTGTGGCGTGTGGTAGCGTTTCAGTTATGCATTCGTACGCGCGTAGAGTAGGTGGAAACAGAAATAGAAGCATTATTAAGGCGGAGGTTACTCGTCGAGACGCGTCTAAGAAAGCGCTTGCACCTTTCCACCATTGCACGATTCTGCGAGAAGCAAACGCGCTTTCTCGAGCAGCTTTTATTATAGTTCGGAAAAATACGAGAGAACGGCGGAAGGTGCGCGTTTGCTAAGACGCGATATCGCGCGCCGCCGCTTCGTTTGCCTGTTCCGCGAATGATTTATTTAAAAAGGAGAAAACGAAACATAAAGGCAGGCTACTTTTTGTGCGATCTTGCGTATAATTTACAAGCATCACGCACGACACACATTGTTGGAGAAGCCAACTCTGTCCACATTTTGCGTCTTTCTTTTCATCACCAAAAATATCTCGCTTTCGAAAACAAAATTCCAGAACAAAGTCGCGTAGCAACGCGTTTATCGCCAACCCGTTGACAAGCATTAATTATGGTAAGCGGCATTATTAATTACTTGTAACATAATACGAATTATTAAATGTTTTCAGCTGATTCGGTGCGATAGGAGAGATCGGCCGGTGACGGAGCGGACCGTGCAACCGAGTCGAGCAGCGTTTTTTTCATAATCCTTCCAAAACCTTCCGAGCTATTGCTATTTAACTTTTTTTATTCTACCGTATAATTTTCTACGAAAATTGACTCGAAAAGAAGCGTCACGTATCGGAGGCAACGTTTCAATTTTTAAGAAACTTCTGAGTAGCTCGTCGGGAACGCTACTCATAGAAAGATGAGAAGGGACGTAGACGCGCGCGGCTGTGCGCAACAGAAGCGCGAGGAAAAAGATCGCCACGGCAAGTAATAAAAGAGAGACAGAGAGAGAGAGAGAGAGAGAGAAGTAAAGAAACGAGTGCACGTGCAACGATTCCTGTAACATAGTTGAAGCGGAAAGTTAAGCGAAGTAACTGGCGACAGATAAAAATCAAGGTTGCAGTATTGCCGCGAAGAGATAAAAAGCCTTAGAGTTCAAACATATGGGAATAGGAGCGCGAAAGGGAGATGATATCATCGCGCGTAACAGGTAAATCGTGCTGTGTACCAAACGGCAGCCATCATTAGGCCTGTAACATTTCTAGCAAATATTTCTCATACGATTCACGCGAGTAATCTTACTAGTCACTTATAAGAAGTTTTGTGGCGGTAAATGCGTGCAGTGTAACCGGAGAAGTTTTCGAGGTATATACCCTACCTACCCGCCCGCCGCTCACCTCGTACACCTTCAACACCTGCAAGCATTGCCAAGTGTCCTACTCGATCATCGATCATCGATCATCGATCATCGATCATCGATCATCGTCACCATCGACAACTCTCTCCGACTCGACCACGTTCACCGAGCAACTGGACGCGTACCGCCAGACATGATAAACAATCAACATTGCGTTATTCTTAATTCCGGAGAGACCAACAGCTACCACCAGCCGGTCTCCGCGAAACCCTCGGTCGTTTCCGTATCGAGTATCGATTCCGATGTCAGCGACAGAAGAGACGTCCGCGAGGAACTGTACGCCGGGATCTTCAGAAGACACAGGAAGACCATACTCGTGTTAGGCAGTTTTCTCAAAATGTTAAGGGTGAATAGAAACATGAACAATTATGCTAGCATAAAACCTAACGACGACAATGACGAATAAAAGAATCCCGTTTGTTGCATGAATGCAGTAGCAGACCGAGTCTAATTCTTCACAGTCGCAACGATCGAGCTGCTTCTATTCTTGCTTTCTAAAAATAATTACGCGCTCCTAACGTTTCACCTATTCTGCTCCACTTTTCTTTTCTTTTCTTTCTCTTTTTCTTCTACTTTTTTCCCCTAACACTTGTCAGCCTAGAGATCGTTTCGATAGTTTCTCTTCTACCCGCGACAGCGAAACGCTTATCTCGACTAAGCTCGCTTGCTAAATGTTTGTCTTTCAGTTACGAGCAACTCTGTCATATTTTACGTTTAGATTTGTTTGCCGCGATTACTACGTAGACGGTAAATTTGTGCTTCGCATACTAGCTAATATATTCTCGCACGCTGCTCGCCACGAAAACGGGAACGAAAACGCAAACGCGTTCGAGACTCGTCACCTTCCAGTAGAACGATTCCACCACGACGTGTCGTCTACGATCTTTGCCCGAGTTACAAGCTCGAATATCGAGATATCGATCATTTATTTGAATCTTAACGAATTGACTTTTTTCTCGTTTTTCAGAGATACTTGGACAGATTGCATGCTCTGAGCCGAGTATACGCCTTAATCGCTTTGCAGTTAGAAATTGTCATGCAACAAAAGTTTTGGTGAAACTACGAAATTTCAATTACTTCAACGCGTCAGCGTGTACGCTCGTTTAGTTTGGTCCAAGTAGACGTTCCTAACAATCAGCATCTACGTTCCCCTCCACTTTTATTCGACCACACTTTTCTATAAGAAGTTTCGATAAAAAGAAAAAGAAAGAGGAAAAGAAAAAAATAAAACGAGAGAGAGAGAGAGAGAAGAAAAAGGCGGAGCAAAAGTAACTACAGCAAACTACTACTGCCGACCGCACGTTTATATTGCACGTTTCCTTGCTTACGACTACACGCGTAAATAGATCTGCTAATGCGACTCGAATGAAACTTAACAATTGCCAACGTTCGTAAGCTTAACGTTTTCCAAGCCTGTCACAAGCGTTTCACCCAGGAAACTGTCAAGATTTTTATATTCACTTGTTACCAGAAACATCAAATCGATGCCTTATCGATCGACGACTTTGTGAACGAAACTTTTCATTTAAAAGCCTACGTTCGTTTAGTCTCCGTCGCAATGGTCACTCGATATCGAATACTGCCATTAGAAAGTACATACAACAATACGATGTAACACGCGTAAGTAGAGTAGCTTGATAAACGGGAAAGTTTGTTTAAACGTTTAAAACTGCAAATGAAATGTTTACCTAACAAAAGAGGAAGCCCCGAACGCGTCGACCGTTTTGGTGTTTCAGCCGACCCATTTATTCTCGTAAGACTGAGAAATGTGCTTTTTCGGGATACTGTACGTGCCATAATAATTATAGACGAGCGTTAAAAATAAATGTAACTGGAAACGTCTTACGCACGCGTAATCTTACTCACTTTCCATCGATCGAAATTTATCCACACACACACGGTATATCGGGATTATTAGTTTCTAACAGAGATACGCGACGTTCGATACCGCGTTCATCCGCGTCGAGTTAAAAGCTACGCTGTCTCAAAGTAGTTGAAACCGCGTATGACGACAAACAAGTAACGAAGGTTTTTTAAAGTTACACGGAATCAGGATAATCTCGCAAACTCGACACTTCAATTGCGAAAATGCTACGCACGGGACGATAAAACGATAGCTTTTGACGAGTAACGGAGAATCGTTTATCGTTTATCGTTTATCGTTTATCGTAACGCGCACAGCCGCTTGACCAATCTTCTAGTAGAACGACGCTAGATTGCTTCCGAATCTTTCGTGTATATACGTGAACATTCGTTTATCGTGTAATTGCTTTGAAATGTAAAATCGTCGTAAAAACGTGAAAGAATACGTGTATGTAACAACGAACTCCACTGTTTGGATGAACTTTATTGCTAACATTGTTACCGTATCCAAATGTACTCCACGCATGCGATAAACAGCGAATCACAGACGTTGCAATTTCATTGAAAATTATGGAAGAAAATTCTGTTTCGGTTAGCGTACCGTTGCGTTCCAAATTGTATGTCTTATGTACAACTTGTAAAGAATATGTATAAAGTAAAGAATTACGTACAAATGAAATTATCGCGTGTACTCCTTACCTTGCTGAACTGGCCTAGCACGTATTTTAAAATATTTGCCGGCGAGTCGTGCAACAGAGGCTCTAACGCTTCCATGTACATGCATCGTTGCAACACTTGCTTCAACGTTGCGTTGCATTTCGCTTTCAGGTCTTCCGAGCTGCTTGGATCGTTGTACAGCTGAAAACCAACTGCAAAATAGTAACGGCGAACACCGAAAGGCCATCGAATACGAATACGAGTGCGAATACGGATACCGATGCGTACCTGCAATAGCTTTGGAAAAATATTCTCAATCGCCACCGCTTTCGCGTGCTCCGACGTGTGTTTTCCAATTTGACCTATCGCCCACACGGTAACGGCAACCACGCGCTCGTCCCGTTCTTCGCGCAATATCGTCGACAAATTGCTCACCGCCTGCAACAAGCGGTCCTTCTTTTCCGTTTAACGTTCGACGGATCGACGCATCGCTCGCAACATCACCTACTTTCGATCCTATAACTGCAAAAGCCAGCTGATCAGAGTGCCCAGCGATGTAGCCGATTGCCATTATCGCCGGCAATCCAACCGATAGCTTGCAAGTGGCGATCAATTCGACCAACGCACCGATACCGCCGATATTCACGATCAACTGGGCCATCTAGCCGGGCAAGTACAGTCGCAATTAGAAGAGAACCGCGCATTGGGATATCCCGTACATCGTGCATCGATTATTTTACTTCTAACGCGTGTTTACAAATTTCCCTGGTCAGCATCGCGGCGGCTTTGACAACGCACTCGTCGGGATGTGCCATGTGTACCAGCACGTCGGGCAAAATCTCCGCTTCGATCACAGATTCTGCCAGGTGTACAGAGTGTTTTGCTATACTACTTAACGCCAAGAGAACTTGACGCTGTAGCCGTTGTTAACAAGCAGAACGTTATATCGTGAAATCACGCTAGCCGGTGCTTTGCCGTCACCTTTAGCTTCGCGTCGGGATTCGACAGCGCTTTCGCGAGGAACGGAATAGCTCCCGCGTCCACCACCGTTTCCGCCAGATCTTTGTCGTGCTTGCTTATGTCGAACAATGCGGACGCGCTGATTTGTTTCAAGCACAGTTCGGGTTCTTGCAAGGACAAAACCAGAAGAGGTACCGCTCCTACCGGCAATGAAAATCGACGCACAAGTTGCTAGAACAAAATCAGAAGGATGCTAATGTATGCCTACCCGTGTCCACCGTCGCTCGAGCTAAATTCTTGTCATGCCTAGCAATGTATCCCAGTGCCCAGGCAGCGGCTTCCTTTGCTCCAGGATCGAAATCTTCCAAACAGATTATTATGGTATCCAAGCCGTTGCTCTGGATTACCATAGAAGCCAGTTCGGAGGAATGCTTGGCAATTGCCCGTAAAACGAACAGGGCTGCCTTTTTATAAAATTTCTGCAACAAATAGGCTTCTGTGCGTTTACCATTCGTTTGCTACCTATCAGGCTACCATAACTTCCACCACCCTACTAAAAAAAAAAAAAAAAATTTTCTTACCACTAAAATGCTTACATTCTTACATTTTGCTTAGCGATATTCTTCAACAATTGCGGTAAAATATCCATTCTTACGATGGTTTGCGCCAGCCTATGATTATCGTTGGCGATCTTTGCCAAAGCTATAGCGGCGGTGTGGCGAACGGACGGAACGGGGTCCGTTAGCAAGGGACACAGCAGGTCCAAAACCCCGGCAGCTTCCAAGCATTCTACAGTGTTCGATTTCGAAGCGAAATCGGCGACCGCGTGAACAAACGACAAACGGGCTTTTTGGTACTGATCGAACGCTGCAAAGGCATCATCGTTTTCAACGTTAACCAAGCAAGCTGTCAAAGTACAGAATGGGAAAGGAGCGCGGAGAACATTTTCGAGTGGAAGAGCAGCGTATTTTAAAACTTGTACTTTGCAAAATTGAACGCGCCGTCATTTTTGGTTATTAGAAATTTGCGAAGGCGCGCGCGATATCGATATTCCTTTTCCGCCGTTTTCTACCGCTTTCCACGTTTACCTTCGCAAAGCTGTCATTTGTTTGAAAACGAAAAACTGCTGCTCCTCGCACCCTATGCAACCGACCGTGCATCGCGCATAGTGCATACCGACTCCGTAAACAAAAACAGCTGTTTGATCGAACATCGAACGGAATATAGAATACAGAGACGCGAAACGTCCAGCCAAACGAGCGTGCATTAAACGAAATTGAATAAAAGGATATATCTTTCGTTTAATAATCGTTCGTATCGCAACATGAACGAGGATTATTTGCTATCGAAGGAAAAAGGTTTTCGACGGTTGAACAAAGAACTCGAGCAAAAGGCTCACGATTTGGTGAAAAAGATAGATCGCGTTATTAACACGTACAACGGTGGATCGTTGGCCTTCGATGGGAGGAAGAATTGTGCGACCGTTGCGCGAGAAAATAGAGACGACTCGGGAAGCGTAACCCCGCAAAACGAGCACGCGTCTCGGCTTTCGATTAAACGCAACTCGTCTTTGCCACACATTTTCGATCAGGCTGCATCTTTTGCGTCGTAAGTGAGCAGTGAGCCGCGAGCAAGTCAAATTCTTTTTTCATCTACTATTTTTTCTTCTTCTGTTTTCGCGCGCAAAAAAGTTATTAGTAAGGTTAATAAACTGCATGATCTTGACGATACATACGTACATATATACCTATATACGATAGGAAAATTCAGTCGCGCAAAGACAACGAGGATGAGCTTTCGAAGAAGACGAATCTGGCGAACAAAGCTATTCTTAGCACGTTTCAAACGAAAATAGATATATTGCAAAACGAGTTGGAAACGTTGCGCACCGAATACAGAAAGAAGGTATCTAAATTCGCGTAGACGCGAGAACAGTGTTTACGTGTCTGTTACGTTTTAGTGTGACACCTGCAAGAATTTAGAGTGCGAGAGTAAGAAGGTGGAAAATAAGTTAAGGGGCGAAGCGGAATCTTTGAAAGAGACGGTCGCGAAATTAGAGAACGCCAATAGAGAGTTGCAATGCGAATCGCACGCTTTAAGCGTGGAAAATTCCGCCTTGAAAAGGGTATAAGTTGCTACTAAACGCGTCAGCTAAATAAAACTTATTACGCGTATTTTTTAACTATTTTTTTTTTCTTTTTTTTTTGCAAGGATTTAGATAAACTCGAGAAACAAGTGAAAACATCGAAACAGCACGCGAACGCATGCGTTACTAGGTTAAATAGATGTTTGGAGAGTAATGACAAACTTAAAAGCGAGCTTAAATGTTGCAAGATAGAAGAGAAGGTATGAAAGATTAGAAGTACATAGTTTGGTTTATATTTCGATTTCGATTGTTCCACGTTTACGTTCCGTTCGACGTTTCGCAGGAACTGAAGATCCAAATTAGAAAGATCCAAGAAGACAGAAGATGCACAATGGACAATTTGGGAAAGCAGCTTTCAGAGTTGATACAAGTACTTAAGAAACAAATGTTGGTGGTAGATAACTTAAAAAAACAAAATGTACGTATGTTTTATCCGTTCCATATAAACGTGTATGTGAAAAATTCGAACGCGCTACACGTGCATATTTTAATTTGAGATGGACGTGTGTGTATGCATGTACGCGCGGGCGCGCGCATGCGCACACGAACATTCATGATACACCCGAAGGCATTGTTAGCGGCACGTGGACAAGTGAACCTCGCGGAAGAGGACTTTTCAAGATTACTGAATCAGAGGCCAGAACCTATGATGCGTTGTATATAAAACATTTATTAAACTACAGCTGCAATTTATACATTGCGAAAGATGGAATAACTCCGTTTCGTAACCATACATTTTATACAATTTTATGTTACATAATTTGATCCTTAATAATATTTCTTGACGAAAAGTTGTATTCCCGTTCGATACGTTACCTGCCTGGCGAACGAGTTAACGAACTCGAGGCTTTTACATTGCTCCGCCTGGCTTGTTGATTCATCTGAAACTTCTTTCGAGTCGCATGTGTTACACGGTTACGCGACTTACGAGCGCGACAATGGCGCGAATCGAAAAGCGAACAGACATCCGAGCGACATACGAAAACTATACACATTGGTCAGCGCAAAAGTGGTGCGATATTTACGAACTGCTGCCGCGTATCGTAAAATTAGAAACAGCCGTGCAATTCACTTCCATTGCAATTGAATCAATTTTTATTTCAAACACGTATCGATAACTCGTCCATTTTGCTTACACGTAGGTCCTATTTTGTGCACAAGAATTAACATCGAGCACGACGAATTTCGATTAGTACGTACAAAAATTCGGGAAAATCAATTGCCCTAAAAATATCGTGTTTCGAATGTTTCGGGAAACGTGCGTATTATCTATCAAACGAATCAACGAAATCTTACAAATTCTTCCGTTTCTCGAACAGAGCGTACACACTTACGCGTACCGCGTTGCACGAATTTATTCGAAGTAACGTCGAGTATCGGAAAAAGGGAACTCTAACATAACGGGCGTATTTATTGATTTATAGTTTAACGATTTCCGCGAAATCTAATTCGAATAGTATCGCTTAAGTACTCGAACGTTTAAATTCGCAACGCGTTTCGTTTAATAAAATAGATTAAATTAATTATTTTCTTTTTTCCGCTTGAACGCGATCTCTATTCGCCTCTGTAATGGCCACGCTCTCTCACGCTCTCTCTCACACTCTCTCTCTCTCTCTCTCTCTCTCTCTCTCTTTCTCTCTCATTACTATAACCATTCTCTTAAAATTCTCACTGTATAATACTTTTACGCATCGCCGTTTTACAATTCAGCCTCGCACAATTGTATACAGTACAAGTTGCCACCCTTATTAAAATTAATCGTTAAAATTAGAAGCATCGATGCACGAACAATTTTCACACTTAAGTCACTGGTCTCGAGGGTTTGCGTTTAAAACCATAGCAGAGCACAGCTTTTCGCACAGTTTCGTATTGCACTCGCAACATCCGTTTTCCTCGAACGTCTAGGCAGAATCTTATCGGATCCCGCGTAACGACATCGCGTTCCCCTTGCTATGCTTCTTGTTCGTTGCAATAGCAAAACATTTTACATCGTTCGATCTCAAATCGTAAATCGTAACCCAACTGTTAACACAACTCGCGTAGACTTGAAAATATTCGCTGGTACAAAATTTGTCGACCGTTTCGTTAAAATGTGTTACCGTATCTATACGTTTAGACTATCGTGAACGCGTATCGTTTGCTTACTTTACAAGCTCGTATAAATTATACATGAAAAGCAAAGAAAAAGGAGAAAAGGAGGAGGAGGAGGAGGAGGAGGAGGAGAAGAAGTGAAAAAAAGGAGATAGTGAAATGTAATAGGAGAATAATGGTGCACGGGGCAGGCTTGGATGCTGGTTTCTCGACACGCGCGTCGCAACGTACCTTCTTATTGAACTGGTGGAACGTTGCTTTTTATCGGTTTGACCGCGGTTCGACCGTTGCGAAGTGGTCGCGCTGTTTTGCTAAGCTCACGCGAACTGGAAAGCTGAAGCGGTGTGCATTTTTGATCGCGCAACACGTATACGATTTCGTATAAAAGATCCTGTGATACTGGAATTCACGTCAAAGGCGGCGCAAACAGTAACACAGCTAGCAGAGCTTGACTATGAAATGATTTTATTAACATATTATAAAAACCAGACTCTAAATGCGACCAGAGGGACAACATGGTACAAGGGCATCCATGTACAAGGAAAATGTACGAGACTCAAATTCGAGACGCGGTTTACAAGGGCATCCATATACAAGGAAAATGTACGAGATTCAAATTCGAGACTTACATAAATATTGTGACGATATCTAGCAATGAGAGTGGACAGTCGTGTTTCGTCCGCGTATATGGTTGCTGCTGTATCGTTGTCCTAGATCAACTCGATCATGCCAGGTAGCTATACGTGTCCTTTTGACCCTCTGTGCGCTCCAGATATTCTTTCTCAATTAAAATATCTATACATTTCTGAGGGAAAAAAGAAGAGCAGAAATGCTTCTTAAACTCGTTGCAAGTAACCGTCTTCCGTCCTCAGTCTACCGTATATCTTAAATCTTAAATCGTACATTCTCATGGCTTACCTTGATAATGTGCACTCTCGGCTTGAACCTGGAGCTCAGTTGATTCAATACTTCCGCTACTAGCTGCTGATGTTTCAATACTTTTCTCATCTTCATAATCCTAACGATCGCCGCCTGAATTAAAAGCTTTCTATCTTCTTCTATGTTCTTCTGCGTGGTTTCCTGCTCGATCTTCAATTCCGTTTTCATCGGTATATTGATGTTTACCCTCAGCTTCTTGCTGTCGTCGAAACAACACAACGTACCCATAGAAATTCCTCCCACCGCTAACAAATAATATCGCGTACAAATCGAGTAAACCAACGTACTTTTTGTATCCCGTAAAAAGTTCCACCGTCGACAGTGGCGTCAATTCGGCTTCGTCGTCGCTAGCCGCCGTTAACAGCTTAGCTTTCAACAGTATTTGAATGACCTGCAACGTTACAGGTTTCTTTCAATAGCCTCTAATAGCTTAATAGCTGTTTAAATCGGCCTGCCCTGCCCTGCCCTGCCCTGCCCTGCCCTGCCCTGCCCTACCTGAAGTAAAAAGTCCATCTTTATTTGAGTAGCATCGTGCAACTGTTGTATCGTCCAAACCGTGGAGCCGTTATATTGCAGCAATACAGCCATTTGAAAGGTGGACGCTTGGAGCGTGTATCTATAGGGATAGAATAAGAATGGAAGTTGAGTGGCGAGTAACGCAGAAAGAATACCGCTAAAATCCGCTAAATATTCGGTCACCTATTTTTGAAACAATTCGTGTGCAATTCTCCTTTGGACATATTGTACAGCCAATTCAGTTTCCGTCCACTGTGTTGGGAACTGTAGAAAGTGGTAAATCTATGTACAGATCTTTCAAGCTGGAATGCAGAACGTCACAGTTATCGTTAGAGGCGCGAAGAAGGTAGATACGCGAGGAGATGTTTAAGAGGTAAACGGAGTTCACCTCTGTTGGCAAGGAGAAAGTGAAAGACTGTTGGAACGGCCAAGAGCCAGAAGAGAGCACTTGTATATTGAAATCTATGTCCAATGGTTCCGCGGAATTGGTCAAATGTCTTCTGAACTGCTCGTTTAAATCCTTAGACACACCGATATCCTGCAAACAGACTGGCTACAATTACAACGATGTTATAGAATTTGAAGGAGCACGATACGAAGAGGAAGGGATACGATACGAAAGAACGGTCGATCGGCCGTGGATGTTGATTCGGCTAGCCGGGCGATACGCTACCTGAAACATCCGTTGCAGCTTCGAAGTGTATTCGAAACCGCAGGCTTGTTTCAATTTCGAAATCATAGAGGCTTCCGCGTCGTCGCTGGCGGACATGTGTTGCACCAGCCGTTTCGCCAGCATTTTGCTATAGAACTTTTGGAACACGTCTTTATCTTCGATGTACTTGAACACTACCATCTAGATTAACGATAACGACGACGATGATGATAATAATAATAATAATAATAATAATAGTAGCATAGTTTATACGTTGGCAAAGAATAGTTTGCCGCTGTTCCGTTTGTCCGACTCTTCCGACTTTTACTCACTACTTGATTCAGCGTGTCTTCCAGTTCGGCTTCTTCCGGGTTTTTGCTGCTCTTCTTTAGCAACAGATCACAGTATTTCGCGAGCAATTCCGGCGACTTGCTGCTGCTGTTAGCTGCCCTGGTTACCGAATTGCTATTGATAAACCTGCCGCAAGCCTTGTCAAGAGCGGCAACGAAACCGCTGTCGTTGTTAAATGCAACCAGTACCAAAGCATTGTACTTCTTGTGAACTTCCAAGATCGTGTTTACGTAAACCTTTGGATCCTAGGGACGGAAGATTAAGGCTTCGCTTCGAAGGTAGAAAGAGGGCGACGAGGGTAGGGGGTGGCTAGTTAGAGGCGAGGATTAGAAACGTACGTTAACCGCCGAGTCGCCACACTTGTCGATAGCTCCGAGTCCTTGATTAGCTATATGGCCCTCCAAAAGATTTCGCAACTCTCCAAGACCGTTCGTTATTCTCGCTACCAATTGATACATCCGACCCAAGTCCGTGTTTTTGTCCGCGTCCAGAAGATTTTGAAACTCCGAGTGAAAGATATCTAAATGTTTCTCGATCAACACCTTCTCGCAGGTTTTCGCCAACTTGTCGTGCGTTGTTTGATGCAAGTACACTTGAACTCGCTTTTGCTCTTCCAGCAGTCTTTGTTCTGCCTGCAAGAGGAGAGGAAGGTTTGCAGGTAGCAAGCTTGGCTACTACTAACTAGTAGTTATAATCGGATCCGAGTTGGAAACCTTTTTCATGTATTCGGTGACCGGATTTTGTCGAAGGAATTCGGAGCTTTCTCGGGTGTAAAATCTTTCGGTGTCCTCGAGGAAGAGGTTCTCGAACGACGCCGAGTAAACGTTAAGGTTCTGTCCTTTGGCGCCAGGGTCTTCCTCGTCCATACCTAATTCTACGTAACAATTGATCACGCCGCTCACCAGACGGGTGTTTATCGTTTCTCCGTTCCGCTCCCGCTCGATTAATTTAAGCACCGCGTTAGTAACCTGCGGTATCGTCAACGTTCACGTTTACTCCCTTCGCTCCCCTTGCGCGATGCGTTTCTTACACCTACTCTCCTTTACCGCGACTCTCTTCTTTAGCCCTTAAATTTACGTCACTTACTTGTCTATTTAAATGTTTGAATAAATTATCTCGCCACGTAACCAAAGCCGACTGATAAACTTCGTAAATTCCTTTACGACCCTCCTCGCACTCTCTGCGCACCCAATGCCGATTTAAGTACGAGCAAACGCCATTCAATACTTTACTACTGAACTGATATTCTTCCCATTGTCTGGTATAGAATTGCAGTACGTCTTCGTCCATCAAATCGACTCCGTGCTATGTAAAAAGTAGCAAATTGAACTATCGACCATTCCGGTTCTAACGGCACCGCGAACCATAATCAACCAAACAAAGAGATCACCTTCAATAAACTAATAAGGTAATTTCTAAGAAAGTCGCGCAAACGTTTATATAACTCCAAACCAACTAACTGTGCACCTCCTTGAGAAATATGTCCTTTTTTACTACTTTTGATCGATGTTCTAGTTAACTGCTGATGAACGCTCGTGCAGTAATTATATACATGTCTGAGCAGTTATATAATTCGATAAGGAAATCCATAGGACGCGCGTACGAACGCGATATGTTTCAGGTCTTTCGTTTCTCTCGTTTTTTCGAAGTTGGTAAATTTGTTAGTTTGTAAGATTTAAATTGCAAAGGATACGTGTACAGCTCTATGTATCTGGGCTTGGACATACACTGCCTGTTGTAGACTTGCTCGATACCTTCTCGAAGATCTCCCCAAATTTGATCTAGATCTATTTGCTTGAGGCCTGCTGGGCCTCCTTGGTGACTCCCACCGCCTCCTCCTCCGCCTCCTCCTCCTCTGTGCCCCGACATCCTACTCTTATACGCTTGTCGAGTGAGCGTCACTGTTACTACTTTCTACTGTAATTTCTGTACAACAAAATAAAAAATACACTGCCGTGTTTAGCTTGGAACGCGCACCTAATCAACCAGACAAACGGCCATTAAAAAATTCAAATAAACGTCGAACGCGTTTATTTTCCCGCTGCGCAAACGTACGATATTAATTCGAATAAAGCGCCCAGTGGAATCGAAAAGAAGGTGACGACGACGACGACGACAGCGACGGCGATGACGGCGACGACGTCGATGACGTCAGTGACGTCGATGACGAAGCTGGTAACGATAATTAGAAGTTCTTGAAATTCTTCGTTTAAACTACAAATAAAGCTACGTAAAATTGTTGCGCGGTCTGGGAGTAATCGTAAGCGCGGCCAGACGAACGAATTGGCGAAAAAAATGGGGGAAAGAATCGGCTTGCAAGAAGAGTAGGAAAGGTTAATCGGTAATCGGAGGATCCATACCGATTATATAGTTACATCAGGATACGTATCGTTAACGGTAGCTGAAACGTTTGTTCGGGAAAGTTGAGAGGGCAAGAAACGTTGATACTGCAACTCTGCTGCTAACCGTCGCTATCGAAGATACGGAAACGGGGAAAAGCGATCGACGGAAATAACAGCATCGCGGACGGTTGCCATAAGAAAATAGTTTTTTCGATTGGCCGACGGAGGACGGAGGACGGAGGACGGAGGACGGAGGACGAAGGACGGGGGGACGGGGGATGGGAAACTGGAAACGGAAAATGGAAGAGCAGACGAGAGACGAGAGACAAGCGACGAGAGAAGTAGAGGATGGCGACGGTGAGATGGAAAGCGCGCACTCACCTGTCGACGTTCACCACCGCATAACAGACAGACAGGGTTGGACAAGGGAGTTCTCGTGGAAACGTGGTGGCCACCTTTCACGATCGCTGCTACTTCGCTCTACATACGTTTCGAACGAACAATCTGCAGAGTCTCGGCTCGTTGCTGGTGTGCTCTGTGCGCTAACAGGCACAGCAAAACCGCGACTCCTCGACAACTTCTATCCGTATCCGTATCCGTATCTGTATCCGTATCTGTATGCCCAAAACTGACTACACTTCCAATCTGCTACTTTACTTCTGACAGGTTAGGAGAGCCACTGCTACCAACCAAACTC
This sequence comes from Eucera pruinosa, assembly GCA_028830335.1. Lineage (NCBI taxonomy): Eukaryota > Metazoa > Arthropoda > Insecta > Hymenoptera > Apidae > Eucera > Eucera pruinosa. The sequence goes on from JAMYCR010000009.1 coordinate 20,156,233, forward strand.
TACGCTCTCTGCCGCTTCTTCCAGTTTCCAATTTCCAATTTCTAATTACTCTTTTAACGCGTCGCCTCCTCTCTACTCTCTATCCTCTACCCCGAAAATTTCCATCGACCTTTTCCCGTTACCCGTTTTCCAATCTCGTTACCTCGCCTCGCCAAAGTTACCTCTCTCTACTTCCACCGCCGTCAAAAGCGACAGGGTTTTTTATTCGAACGTGTGGTTGCATTGATCGGAAAGTCAAAGACGAATTTCTCCATGCTGACGTAAACGTGTTTCGCCCGAAAGAATTACACCGATAGCTTGCCCCTCGTACCTACGATCCCGTGATCCGTGATCTATGCTCCGCGATCCACTGGCGAACGCTTCGATCGTGATCGCGATCGCGATCCAACCCTACGCACTCGCACCTCCTTCGTCACAACTACTTCTATTCCACACCGCCGTCTTACAAATTATATAGGACCAGTTTACAAGAATTAGCGCGTAAAAGCACTGCAAGCCATATTTATATCAATCGTATCCCAATATATATTTCGTTAGAAAAAGTAAGCTTCGAGCTAACGTGTAACCTTATAGTTGTACTCTATGCAAAGTTTCAATAAACGATCACCTAAAGACGCGTGATCGTTTAAAGAATTACCGACCTATCCAACGATTCTAGAATCACCAGATCAAATCTTTCAAAGAAGGGTACCGCGGAGGGACTTTGACAAAAAGAAAAGTTCCGGAAAGTTTTGGAAACTCTTCTTCGAAATCTTGACAGTTCCTGCGATTCACGTCACTTCTCAGACCCGCCGAAATTCTTGCAAATGACGTCACCGTGCATACTTTTCGACGACCTCCTTGCAACTGATATTCGCCTACGACAAAGTTTGAAACCCGATCGAAAGGTTTCTGTAAAACCCCGAGAAGTGATTGCGGTTCCTGGAAAATCGCGTCGCTTCCAAGACGCCTCGAAACTCCAGCAATCTGACATCATCTCGAACAATTTCGGCGCATGAATCTGCACGAACAATTCGACGTATCGATAAGCAATTGTTGCGCGTACTCGAGTGAAATGGACAAGCGTTAACGTCTCCGCAAACTTCCTCGTAAAATGTACAACTATTTGTTAATCCGTTTCGACGTTAAATCGCAATGGGAGAACGGCGGGAAGCGCGGCGCTTGAAGCGAGCAAAACGCAAAACGTCCCTCATCTTCGGCTGTCAGCGGAACACTGGCGGACTGGTGGACTGACGGATTGACAGCGTGAATTCCGAAACCGAAACAGAGCCATCGAAGCGGGAAAAGGCGTGACGTGACGCATGGGAGCATTGCCGACAAGGACCGCGCTACTATGCGACAAGGATAGACCTACATGCGCGTAGGCAAGGTGTGTGCTAGTCCTCCGCAACGATAGAGATAGTTTCGTTACCTACTCTCACTTTCTAACACGTGCACTTCTAAAAAAATAGCATTAGATAGCATTAGATAGCATTAGATAGCATTAAATACAATAAATCGTTAAATAGCGTTAAATATAGTAAAGCATTAAATAGCATTAAATATAATACATAGAAGATTTGAAATATAGTAATCTATCGATGGTGTTTGTTTCATATCAAAGGAATATTCGCATGGAATCGTTTGTTAATTGATCTTCGACCACGAATATTCCTTTGATCGAAATATAGACGAGATTTAGAAGAAGTTAGTGGTAGAATTAGGTAGTCTTTCCTCCAAACATCGCTGATAAAAGTATCGCCCTATTAGGACATGTATAAATTCGTAGAAATAAATCAAATATGTATAATATTATTATTTACTGTTATATCTATGTAACAATTTACATACATTTAAAAGTTCATTACAATTTTAATTAGCTTTTCTGCTTTATGCATTGCTTCCATTCCGTGACATTTTCTTCTACGCAGCTATTGTATTCAGATTCTCCCTTTGCTACGAGCTGATGAACCATTAATATGGAACAGAAAATCGGGCAAAATTTATTAGTATCACTGAGACATAAAGTAATAGAGATATTAATTATAATAAAGGAAAAAATAATTTGTATGTACCATAAATAATACACATTTGTATCATCTATAAAGTATCATGATCGTGTATCGAATAAAAATAAAATCAAAGTAAACGTATCACGAACTATTCTACGCTTCAATCTGACACCGCCTCCCCTATTAATCGTCCGCGCAATTGCATCGCAACCAATGAAACATCCAGGCATCATTTGCCGACGTTTCTAGGCTCTAATAAAAGCGGAGACTTTAAGCTTTAATTTGACCTCGGGCTCGCTAAGAAATAGCATCTAGGAACCGAGAACGTCGTATTCCAATGGCAGCGTTACGTGTTGTAGCTCGCGAGTCATTTGCAACAGCGCGACATACAATTTGTTTATAATATACGAATTGCAATGCCTATCGACAAAAATCCGGTAGCAGCGTGTTTCCGGAACATTCAGCTTTAATTTGTGCCCAGAAATGTGGACGAAAGTTATTTATATAGAGCAAATTTTCATTTAATTCGAGAAGCGTTCGAGAATCGTATCGCAGAAAGATTCGTAAAGACGGGAATCTCCGCTCTTCGAATCTCAGTTTGGCGGTGTGATTTTGCGCTGGAAATCTGGGAAAGATAATAAGAACATAGAATGCGCGAGGAGGCATGCCAACTCCTGCTGGTGACGTCGAGACTAGGAGGAGGGGGCGTGCCAACTCCTGCTAGTGACGTCAGAGCTACGAAGAGGAGGCGTGGCAACTCCTACTCGTGACGTCAGAGACTAGGAGGAGGAGGCGTGGCTACTCCTGCTCGTGACGTCGCGAGTAGGAGGAGGCGTGGCAAAACCTGCCCGTGACGTCAGAGCCTATGAGAGGAGCGCCCAGAATTCAAGATGGCGGCGCGTGCCACTAGCTATGGTTTTGTGCTCCTGCTGCCTCGCAATGCTCGCGTAAAATTCATTACGTACGCACGTATCTGGTACAATTTATGAACTTTTGGGTACGCATCGTGTCCCAGGGAATCTAGCGAAGCTTCTACCATCGAAAAGGTGCACGAATTGTCCGTGGAAGTCTGCTAAAATATTCGAAACGCTGAAGCGGTATACTTGTCATGCGGAGCGCCGTTTCGGAAACATTTTCTAAAAAAAACAATGGGTACAGAAAATGTTAATAAAAGTGCTACGAGAAGGTAACTAAAGGTGTTGTCTTTGAAATGATCCGGCTTACATTTGCAAGACGATGCGTAGACACGAGTAATGGATGGAAAAGCATATGGGCCGGGGATACCGGCTCCGATCCGGCACGTATACTCGCTAAATAATTATTAAAAACTAATCATCCAGAAGGGAATTGGCATCGAAACTTACACGCGCAAGTAGCTAGGGGTTCTACCTTTGCGATGCGGGACCACAGGTGCATCAATTAATGCTGCGTAACGAGCACATAATTAATATTGTCCGGGCAAACGTATTAGATACCTAGACGGTAATTATAACGAAGGGAAATATATGCGAATTTCTCGGCTTCTAAATAACCGATTTTTATCAATCTTCACTTAAATTAAAGGGAAAAGACCAAAGAATATTTTCATTTCGCTTCTTGCAACTAGCTCTTGCAGTTCATTTGTTATAAACAAATAGGTTGCGTCATGGTGGATTACTCAGAAAGTTACTGAAGAAAAATATTAATTTCTCAGCTATCAGACATCGGATTTCAATGTACCTTGGCTTAAATTAAAGGGGAAGATCCCAGAAATATTATCCTACATCCTCTTGAAAAAAGCCCTTGCAGTTCAATTGTTATAAACAAATATGTCGCGTTATGGTGGATTACTCCGAAAGTATCTGAAGAAAAATATGAATATCTCAGCTTCTAGACGTCTGATTCCAATGTACCTTGGCTTAAATTAAAGGGGAATGTCCCACGGCTATTACCGTCTAGTCTTGTGCAACTAGCTTTTACAGTTCGATTGTTATAAACAAAAATATGTCGCCCCATGGCCATGGGTAAATTGATCAAAAAGTATTTGACGAAAAATATTAATTACTCGGCTCCTAGACGTCCGATTTCAATGCCACTTGGCTTAAATTAAAGGAGAATGTCCAAGGAATGCTATTTTCTTCGTAATTTGTTGCTAATCAATGTGAGTAATTTGTTATAAACAAATCTTTCCTATTTTTTGATGCAACTCAAAAACTGTAAATGCGGTCGCTTTAAAAGCATACACGTCATGTTCCTTGGACTTTTCCCTTTAACTTGAGCCGTGAATGATCGAAATCGGACGTCTAGAAGCCGAGATATTAATTTTTGAAACAAACTGGAAAAGTTTGGTCCGATTACGTGTTAAGAAGAAATTTCCAATTCTGAAGCGGCAAAGGTATTGTCCAAATCGGTGACTTTTTTCGACGCGCCATCTAGCGGTAGAAAGGTGGAACTAAACCTGCAATTTAATGAATAAATCTTGATTAATTGAAAAATTAATATCTCCGCTTCTGGGCATCGGATCGGGACAAGCGACCACTCAAATTAAAGGGGAGACTTCCGGCTACAAGGTAGAGTAAGTCTCATCTCGGTAGCACTTCCGGTTCAGATGTTATAAGCGTTTATTTACTACAATTAAGTATAACGTAAAAACTACAAATGCAATATCTTTTAAACTAATTTTATCTCATTCTGGAGCTTCTAAGCTTTAATTTGAGCGAAGGTTCATTAGTATAGCACGTCTAGAGGCCGAGATATAAACATAAATAGAACACTATATTTGAACGCTTATATCATCATTTCTAGACGTGCTATACTAATGAACCTTCGCTCAAATTAAAGCTTAGAAGCTCCAGAATGAGATAAAATTAGTTTAAAAGATATTGCATTTGTAGTTTTTACGTTATACTTAATTGTAGTAAATAAACGCTTATAACATCTGAACCGGAAGTGCTACCGAGATGAGACTTACTCTACCTTGTAGCCGGAAGTCTCCCCTTTAATTTGAGTGGTCGCTTGTCCCGATCCGATGCCCAGAAGCGGAGATATTAATTTTTCAATTAATCAAGATTTATTCATTAAATTGCAGGTTTAGTTCCACCTTTCTACCGCTAGATGGCGCGTCGAAAAAAGTCACCGATTTGGACAATACCTTTGCCGCTTCAGAATTGGAAATTTCTTCTTAACACGTAATCGGACCAAACTTTTCCAGTTTGTTTCAAAAATTAATATCTCGGCTTCTAGACGTCCGATTTCGATCATTCACGGCTCAAGTTAAAGGGAAAAGTCCAAGGAACATGACGTGTATGCTTTTAAAGCGACCGCATTTACAGTTTTTGAGTTGCATCAAAAAATAGGAAAGATTTGTTTATAACAAATTACTCACATTGATTAGCAACAAATTACGAAGAAAATAGCATTCCTTGGACATTCTCCTTTAATTTAAGCCAAGTGGCATTGAAATCGGACGTCTAGGAGCCGAGTAATTAATATTTTTCGTCAAATACTTTTTGATCAATTTACCCATGGCCATGGGGCGACATATTTTTGTTTATAACAATCGAACTGTAAAAGCTAGTTGCACAAGACTAGACGGTAATAGCCGTGGGACATTCCCCTTTAATTTAAGCCAAGGTACATTGGAATCAGACGTCTAGAAGCTGAGATATTCATATTTTTCTTCAGATACTTTCGGAGTAATCCACCATAACGCGACATATTTGTTTATAACAATTGAACTGCAAGGGCTTTTTTCAAGAGGATGTAGGATAATATTTCTGGGATCTTCCCCTTTAATTTAAGCCAAGGTACATTGAAATCCGATGTCTGATAGCTGAGAAATTAATATTTTTCTTCAGTAACTTTCTGAGTAATCCACCATGACGCAACCTATTTGTTTATAACAAATGAACTGCAAGAGCTAGTTGCAAGAAGCGAAATGAAAATATTCTTTGGTCTTTTCCCTTTAATTTAAGTGAAGATTGATAAAAATCGGTTATTTAGAAGCCGAGAAATTCGCATATATTTCCCTTCGTTATAATTACCGTCTAGGTATCTAATACGTTTGCCCGGACAATATTAATTATGTGCTCGTTACGCAGCATTAATTGATGCCAAGGGGCATTGAAATCGGTCGTCTAGGAGCTGACAAATTAATATTTATCTTCAGATACAGAGTAATCTACCATGACGCGATACATTTGTTTATAACAAATTTACTGCAAGGGCTAGTTGCAAAAGACTACAGGACAATATTCTCGCGACTTTTCGCTGTAATTTAAGCCAAGGGGCATCGAAATCGGTCCGCTAAAAGCCGAGAACGTTTATTATAGCAGACGTTCCAACACAGATCAACTATCCCCCAGAGAATGCAACATGGATATCCAAATAATCCTACAGTTTGTTTATAATAACCTACCTTTTATTTCTGTCGCGATTTCATGGCTAAATTCAGTTTCAATTCTACGCGCTGCTAACGTTAACACTACGTTTGCGGAACACGTCACGTTGACGCATTTCAGATTTTATACCTAAAATTATAGAGACCGTAAATATTATTTTGCAGTACTTTATGTTAACTTTAATTAATACAATGGTATGAATATGTATTCTACGTGATTCTCTTCATCCTCACGCTTCTACGTTCGAATATTTATATGCAATAAACGTATTTTTCCTGAAGCCCTTGCATTATACACGTAACGTCCGTAAACCTATTGTTAAAAACATTATCCCGTCGAGAGCATCGAGAGCGACGCGAGAATGGTAGGTAAGAGGGCACGCGAGCCACGAATCCTGGGACAAAAATATGCATTAGGTGATAGATCTATCCTGTACCTCGTCTCTGGTTGATTACCGCACGACTTAGTTACAATTCCCACCGTTTTAAAACCGCTGTTGTCATCGTCTAGTTGGAACTGGTAATATCGCACGTAACACTAAAATAGTTACTCTGCGGCCAAGTGGTCCCTTGATGCGTCTATATGAGAGTGGATAGTCTATACTATATTTCGTCAATGGTTAACAAACGTGACAGAACGTCCCTGCCCAGAAAAAAAACGGAGCCACAAAGTGGGCAGAGTTTCACCTCTGTAGTTTACTCCGTGGTATAGCGTATAAGCTAGTACTCTGTGGTATAGGAGCATATAGTCGAGTATAAAGTATGAAGTATCAGGTAGACCATCGGGCACCGAAGAGGGACGCAAAGTTTAGGTAACCGTTGGCCAAACACAGGAACGTCGATGAGCAAATTAGGAGATAAAAATGGATAGAAGCAGCAGCGAAGCTTAAAGGATGCTTGAAAATCACGGCTAATCATTGAGTGAAAGATTTCGCTTCGATCATGAGCACGAAACAGAGTCCGAGGAAAGTGACGTTAGGCATGTTAAAAGGTGAGACGAGTTCCGACGGTCCTCAAGCTTTGAGCGTAATATTTCAAAAATATTATCACTGATCTGTGTCTGCCTTTGCTAAGGTAAACCCATCGCAACTTCGGTTCCTGTAATCCACTATCACGCCAGCGACGATGAACTGGAAGAAATATATCCTAGCACAGACGAGGAGAAACGATCGACACCGGAGTCGGCAAAGACCCCGTCCAAGGCGACGTCCAGCCCGTCCAAGAGCGTGCACCAAACCTCTGCCTGCACCACCGCTGACCACCACTGCAAGTCCAGCATAGAGGCAACAACCATAGGCAGCTCTATGGAGAACACGCTTCCGGAGGGTACGCCCCCGTCGCTAGATCCCTGGAAAGTGTTGTCCGATATTAAAGGAAAGATAACCAAGACCTTTGAAGAGAAACTGTCCGAAATAAAGAGCGACAAGAAAAAGCGGCGTCGTTCCAGAGCGGAAAGTTCCAGTGTGAGCGATACGGAGGATCAAGGCGGCGCAACACCTTGCGACGAAAAAACGGACGATAAACGATCGAACGAGCAAGCCTCGGCGATCGTTCGTCGAAGGGGCAATCCGGCCAGATACGTCGGCTTCTCAGGGGTAAAGACCGGCTTGAAAGACAAAAGCTCGCGCGACGAAAGCGTGGAGAGCGGTATCGAGGCTTCTGAATTCACCGAAAGCGTCGAGAAAGACATGGCTAGTCGTTCGGGGAAGGATTCGCCAAACGCGGAAATAGGTAGCCTTCCGCGGCAGAGGTACGCGCGCTCGGTAGTATTTCCAAAGCGACTAAATTTCAAAAGTATGTTTTCGCGGTCGATGAAGCAGCTGGTTTGCCAAGCGACGTACAAGTGTATAGCCGCCCTCGTTGCCATCTGTTGCGTGTACTGGATGGTCCCGTTGGCCGAGTATACGTTGGGATTCGCCATGGGCGTGTTCGCCACTATCACCTTGTTCGACGTAGCGACAAAGCTGAGAAAGATTTTGACCACTCTACCGGACGAGAGATGCGTTTCGAGTAGGACGATCCCGGTTCTAGAGATTGCCGCGGTAGAGGAGCACGCGGTGGTAGAAAGATTTCAGGGTTGGCTGAACGAGCTGCCGTACAGTTACGAGCCGGGTAACTATCGCGTGGCGCGCACCAAGTCGGTATTCTTCAGGCTGGAGGGAAGCGTGTTGCGCGTCATGGAAACGCGGACGAAGGTACCGAAGAAGGCGGTTTGGGACGAGCCCAAGCATAAACTGAAATTCGTTAAAAGAAGAGTGTACAATTTGTCCGGGGCAAGGATCGAGCTCCTCCCTCACGGACTCGCCCGTAGGAGACGATGGAGCAAAAAATATCCAATTTGCGTGGCCCTCGAAAGGAGAGCTTTGATTTGTAACGTCGCGTTGAAGAGCGCCGCTACCGACGAATCTTGCACCAACGATTCCCGCAATCGTCGCAAGCTTACCCTAACGGCAAACGATAACAAAAAGCGGGGCAAAAAGTGGCAGGAAGACGCGGAAAACGAAGATGATATTTGCTTCATCAATGCGGAGGGCGAAGGGGCGACCGGAAAGCTGGACGCTGGGGAGCGCGGAGAAGGGAAAGATAGCGAGGAGGATTACAGCGATGACGCTGGAAGTGGCGTCTGCCAGCCGAGTAACGGTAACGGTGACGGTGACGTCGACGACGAACGCGTCAACCACCTGCAATGTTTCCTAAGTACCGGAGAAACAGGCACGCGGAAACGCGGCCGGAACGAGAAAAATTGCAAAGAGCAACCCAAGGAAGCTACCAAATTGAGAGAAAACGTAAGAAGAATTTACGCTTCTGGCAGTAGAAGAAATAAACGTACTGCGAGATCGATTGTAGAAAAGTGGAACAAGAGAAAAGGGAATTGGAAGGACTACGAGGAAAAGAAACAACAAGAGGGGGAAGAGGCAGACGAGGAGGAAGAAGGCGAGATGATGGAAAAGGATGAGGAAGCGGAGGAGGACGAGGAGGAGCAGGAGGAGGAGGAGGAGGAGGAGGAGGAGGAGGAAGAAGAAGAGGAGCAAGAGGAAGAAGAAGAGGAGGAAGAAGAGACGGCCGAAATAGATGCGGAAGAGGAAGAGTACGAGGAAGAGGAGGAGGAGGAGGAAGAAGAGGAGGAGGAGGTGCAGGAAGAGACGGAAGAAAGGGAGGAAGAGGAAGAAGGGGAGGAGGAGGTAGAAGACGAAGAGGAAGAGTATTTTCAAGTTGCGACTAACGAGAGCAACGAGACAGAGAGAGAAGGGGAGAGAGGGGAAGAGAAGGAGAAGATACGGGGAAAGAGAAGAGAGAGGAGAGGTAGGAAAGCGAGAAAAACGAAGGAGGAGGTGTTGCAGTCGAGAAACGCGAAGAGCGGCCTGAAAAAGAAGTATTCGAAGAGCGGTAGAAGAGAAGGGAAAAGCGAGATAAAGATGTACATGTTTGCTAGAACGGATCGCGAGAAAGAAGATTGGTATAGGCGTTTGGTTTCAGCGGCGTCTCGGGGCGAAAAGAAGCAGGACTCGTCGTCGGTTGGGACAAACGCGTGGTCAGCGGACTTGTCCAGCGGCGACGCGAGCGGCGCACAGAAGACGACAGTGACGGAATCGAAAAGCTGCTTTGCAGGCAGCGTGTCGCAAGAGAACGCAACCGAGATGAGTTACAACGTCTACATGAGCAAATATTTGGAGAGCGGTCACTCTTCCGCGACTTCCACGGAAGATGGATTTTCATTGAGCGGCGAAAGCACGCTTTGGATCAACTGTTTAATAGCTCGCGTACTCTTCGACCTACGCAAATGTCCGGAAACTATCGGTCTGATCCAGGATAAGATACAACGGAAGCTGTCCAACATAAAGCTACCGTATTTCATGGAGTGCCTTTTAGTGTCGGAGGTAACGATAGGTCAGGGATCTCCGGTGATCCGGAGCGTATCGAAGCCAACCAGCAACGAGCGAGGCCTCTGGCTGGATTTGGACGTCACGTACAAGGGATCGTTGACCATGACCGTGGAAACGAAGTTGAATTTGATGAAGTTGGCGAGGAGCGGATCTGTTGCCGGCACTGCTAGCGCGAACGCGAACGCGAACACGAACGCGAACGCGATCGATTCTACGGAGAAGCAGCAGGAAGTGGCAAGTAGATCGGCGATTTTCGACAGCGATCTAGAGGACACGCCAGAAACGTCCACGGAGGATGACTACGATGCCGGTGGAGCGCAGCTGTGCGGTTCGCCGAAAGAAACAGCGTAAGCAATACCACCGATGTTTTGTCTTCTCCTCCCTTCCCTTCCCTCCTCTTCTCTTCTCTTTTCTTTCTCTTTCTTGTTCGTGTTGTTGTTGTTTTGCAGGTCCACGCAATCCTCCGGGAAGAAGTTTCTCAGCATGGTGGACAGAATAGCGGCGAATAAATATTTCCAACACGTAAGTATGAATGAAGGGTATAAGTTGTAGGTATAGTTGTAGTTGGTTGATAGATGGATAGAGATGGAAGAAGGATAGTGCGGTGCGGTAAGAAGTATTTTGGTTGTTGGTCAGGCAACCGAGCTGTCGTACGTTCGAAAGGCAATGGAAGGTGTATCGAACACGGAGATTCGGCTGATGGTCACCGTGTCGAGTATCGAAGGTTGTCTGTCGATAAATATTCCGCCGGCGCCGTCGGATCGTTTGTGGTACGGTTTTAAGCCGGTACCGAAAGTCAGCCTGACCGTGAAGCCAGCGGTCGGCGAGAGGACGGTTAACATCGTCTACGTAACCAAGTGGATAGAAGCTAAGTTGCTGAGGGAATTCGAGAAGCTGGTCGTTCTACCGAACATGGATGATCTGGTGGTGCTGCTGGGTCCCAACTACCCGTACACCACCGTACGGTAGTCGGAGTGCGAAGTGCGAAATGCTAAATACTAATTGCAACCGGAGTATCGGCTATCGGTTACCATCTACAGTCTACAGTCTACAGTCTACCGTTTACCGTTTATCGTGTCGCGCTCTATTATACTTAACGCATACCTATAATCCGTGTACGTCTCCGTGTAAGTAAATTGTCCGCTGTACTCTCGTATCCGCATGATTATTGCGCGGTCGCGATGTACGAATGTGTCCGAGTACGTAGGAGTCCGGGTGCGTGCTGCGTTCCACGTCTATCGCGTTGCTCTCCTAGCTCTCCTAGAGTTCTAGCGAGTCGAACGAAAGAAAATTGTGAACGATTCGAGAGAGGCATCCGTGTTGCGAGTAGTAGTCGAATAGCCGGTTCGCTTATTCATTCTACGTAGCTTTGCATCGATTCGTAATATTTGTATATTTTCAGCGCGTTGATTGTCGATGATTTTCTTGGGACCATAACACTTGGAGCTGCGCTATTTGTTGATTAGCGTCAGCGGAACGTGTAAACGCTTGCGTGGTGCGCATACCCGTGCAACAGGGGAAACATGGGAAATGTGGGAAGAGTGAGAAATTTGGGAAAGATGGAAAATAGAAAGAGAGGCAGCCGGATACTCGATGCATATTTGTGATAACGATGTTGTTTCGGCGGTATCGGCCACGGCTGTAACCTAACCGTTCGTATGTTACTTATGCGCTATATTATTATGCAAGGTTGGAATAGTTTCGCTGGGCGATTCGTCGCGGGCGAGTTTCGAAGCGTGTACGTATCGCGATGGGCGAGTAGCGTGTAACGCGTAACGCGAGCGAGCGAGCGAGCCCGATACGTGGTCCCGCGGGAAAAAGTATATCAATGGTAAGAGATGCGCGCGATCGTAAATCTGTGTGGTACGTGAGAAAAAAAGAGTAGATCGGAGGCCGTTGAAAGAGGACAAAGTTTACATTCCAAAGTTGATTAATTTTGTTACGGTTAAATGGGAGGTTGGTTGGTTGGGTGATCGGGTGATCGGAAGGTCGGCGCGTTTCGTGATTTCGTGAAATCAGGGTAGATGGAAATTGTCCATGGTATCGCTAAAAAATTGTGTATTTGTTGCGATAAAATTTCTACAAAACAATATCACAGTTTGGAGATCGATATTCGTGGCGTACAGAGTATGAAAATAAAATAAGATACGAAAATAAAGTAAACTAGAATAAAATAGGGTAGAATAGAATAGAGTAGAGTAGAATAAAATAAAGTAGTGGAAAATATTTACAGGGATGTGGTTGGAAGTTAGAGAGGTGCTAACTCCGAAGAACGCAAGGCGCAGTTTCCAATTCGCGGACTGTCTTTACCCAAGTTTCCAGCCTCGGTGCGCAGACCAGAACAAGATCGCCGAGCCTTCGTTTAGCCATTATCACAAACTCTCCCTGACCGTGACGCGCGTCGCAAGCGATCGGCACCCGCACGCGAACGTTCCTCCGATTCCTGCCGTCTGTCAGGTCCGCCGCGTCGCCGCTGCTCTGTTCGAAAAAGCAATCCGCCCTATCAACTTGCGAACCTATGAAGAACTTGCGAACTTGCTAGTTCCAGAGGACTGGCAGCTAGAAGAAATGCGAGCAAGAAAACAAGCAAATGGAGAAAGGTACCTCGTTCTCTTCGATTCGTCGCAAGATGTTAGTCACTCGGAGGAGGAGTTCGGCAGCTTCCAAGTTGGGCTGCCTCTGAACAGCGGTGACCGTGCCCCTGGCTACCAAATCGGTCTCGCAGTAGGCGTTGGCCAGCTCGTTCATCGAGCAGGGCCTGCAATCCTCTTCCTCCTCCTGGTTGAATCGTCGGGATCTCTGTGCTCGATCCTCCAAGTATCGCAACTCGAAGTCGTACTGCAACCTGGCGTGATCCCGCGTCTCGGCCGTGATCGCGTACTCTTCCGCTTCCACGTAAAGCGCCGCGGGTTGCTTCTTCACGTGGAAACATCTATGGGAAGCTTTGTGCTTGCCATCCCTCGGCGAGTACACCGGTCGAAGTTTTCCATGGCTTTCCAAGTAGACCCTTACCGGGCCCGATACCTTGGTGCAAGTACGAAAACCGCCCACCGTCGATCGACCGCCGACCTCGTTCCCGCTCCAGTTGTCGGCCCAGCTACTGCCATTCCCCCTATTCGGGTATTTCTCCGAGGCCACGTGGTGGTAGCGAAGCTTCGATGCGTATTCGCTCAAAACAGGAGGTGAAAGAACTACGCGCAACGCGCCGCGCGGATATCGCCAAAGTACAGTTCCTCTGGAGCAGCGCAGATAAACCGGTCGAACACCTCGGCCGCCGCCTCCGCTGCAATATAACCATACAGCGCGCATGTATCTCTCTCTCTCACACACACACACACACACGCGCGCGCGCGCGCGCGCTCCCCCCGCCCCTCCGCCTCAACGGCAGAACGAGAAACGGCAAGAGCAGAAACGGCTACTCCGTCCGTTTTTCGTCGAAGCAGCCACCTCTTTTTCTCCGGTGGTCGCGCGCGCCTATACCACATTCCCGCTCGCTTCTTCTTCCTTCTCCTTCACATTCTCCCTCTCTGTTAGCCCCTTAGAAATGGGAAAGAGATGATAAATCGAATGCTAGTCCACGTGATCTTTCTCAACTTTGCTTGTGTTTGCTCTTTGGACGAGGAAAACCGGTTTCTCCTTAAGTCGGGCGACTGGTTTTGCGCTTACGAAAAGTACGCGTTTTCGTTGACCGTTATCAACAAGAGGTGGAAATGTATGCTACGCATACATGCATACGTGCAAGCGTATACGCGTAGATCAAAGCGAGGCTAAAAGTGGAAAGGAATGGAATGGAAAAATGTGGCGCGCGTTTGACAACGGGGCTAGATTGGATCGGCTGTTGGAGAAAAGTTCGATCAGGAAGAAAAGAGCGCTTAGATTATAGGAATGGCAAAGTAGGGAATACCAACCTTCCGATCCAGTCGCATTGGTCGGCAGCTTGAAGTGCAACGTGTTCGTAGGTAGGAGCCGCGGACACGATGCTAACGAGTAACGGTAGAAAGGGTAAAAATAGTAAGAGCAGAGAACGGACGACGAACGTGAGCGTTCTCATTTTTCGTTGATTCCTAGTCGCTCCGACTAAATTTCAGTACATCCTTCAATTTGCATTTCTGCTACCCGTCCGATGTCCGATGTCCGATGTGTCCGATTCGAGATGTCCGCGATGTTGGATGGCAACTCGAATGTTACTCGATGCTACGGCCACGGTAGGACGTCTCCCTGGCAAAGTCGCCGCTCAGTTTCTCTGCAACGTTCTCGCGTCTTCGCATTGTCGTATTTTCACGTTCACGCGCTATCACGTTATCACGTTTTCACATGTTCACTTTGACGAGTTGACCGCGGACGCGCGTAAGCGTGCTGCTAGGCGCGCGTGTGTCAGTCGAGCCGAGACCAGTCGACGCACGCGGAACGATAGTAAAATTCAAAAGCAGAAAGCAGGGTGTTAGGCGTTGAGTTATCTAGAGTTGCCGGCTGGAAAAGGTAGAAACGATACGAGAGGACTTGGGAAACGAAGACGTGTGCCTTCACTGGAACAAATTGGCGACGTTGGGATCGCCTAGCCAGCCGGAGAACATCGGGAAGATCATGCTTGCCGTGGAATGCGAGGAAGCGGAAAGGTGTGGTTGCCGTTGCCGCGTTACACTGAACTTTAACCACACGCGAATCCGAAACGATTCGATCGGTCGTAAATGTCGTAAATGTCGCAAACCTCGGAAACGTCGCGACCGGTTAGCCGTAGCAACGCTCCACCCTTTACGCAACTTGCGCACAATTGTTTCAAACTATGTATGTAGGTATACGTTGCTCGCTTTCTCCCTAGTCACGCGTCTTTTACTCTACTCGTTTAGAGTCTACTTGGACTCGAGTCGAGTCGACTCGACCCGACTCCACTCGTTTCCTTTCGTTTCCTTTCGTTTCGTTTTACCTCCACTCGCTTCGTCTCTTCTCACTCCCTCTCCCTTCCTCCCTAGCCCCTCTCTCTTTATGCGTGTGTGTGTGTGTGTGTGCGCGCGCGCGTGTGTGTAAGTACATATCCTTCTCTCCCCTCTCTGCTCTCTCTAGCTGCACCTTACTCATTACTCCTCAAGTTTTACGCTTTACGATTTACACATTTACGCTACCCTCGCCTTGCCTTTGTCGCGTCGTCATCGTCATCGTCATCGTCATCGTTTTCATCTTCGTCTTCGTCTTCGTCATCCTCTTCGTTATTATCGCCGTTGCTGTCGCTTTAGTCATGTTTGCATTTTCCTGGCCACCTTTTCCCTTCTGGGTGGGACGGTTCCTGGATAATATTCCCCGTACATACATATGTACATATACGTCTTATCTTGGCTAAAAAGCAGCTTTGTTTCTTAAGTCGCGTGACAACTTTTACAAACACTTTGTAACGTTTAAGCTGCTCCACCGTTCACTTTCAGTCTCGCGTAGGTTTTTCCGTAGAAATACAAGCGACGTATCGCATTGAACGAACAGTTAAACTAGTCAACTATTTTGGCATCCAGTTTGCCAATGCATTTGCAAAGTTTCTCGTAAATGCTGCCGCGACAGCTGAAGGTACTCGAATATTCGTTAGTTCGACATTCGACCCGTCGGCTCTCAACGTGCAGCTCGAGCTTCTAGAAACGCGATGCGATCAATTTGATGCTTTTATTCGCTATCGGAATTATTAAATAATTTGGAAAAGCGTTGCCCGATATGGCCACGGCGGCGTCATCTAGCGAGAAAACCGAACCTCTAATCATTGCTACGTGAAACGAAAACGTCTGAACTTCTCGATTCTCTAGGCAGAATTTCGTAAGCACGCGCGATTCAAATCGAACCTTAGATTCTAAACTATCGTTTAAGACCGGTTAAGCGAACCAAAGACCATTGAAAGCCGAGAAATTAGGCTTTCTCGAAATTCGGCCGACTCGTGCACACTGAAACGCTGTAGCCATCTAACAGCGAAAAGGTAGAATTAATCGCCGATCGTTCAACATTATTTGCCGAACAAAAATGCGAGCCTCTCAGCTTCTGTGCGTCCAATTTCAACGTTTCGAGGCTGATACCGTAGGGGAAACTTTTTAGCAATGTATTTCGCGTACATCGAAAGGCATCGCATTTGTCGATTTTGAGTTGCACCGAAGAAACGAATGTATTTGCCTACAACAAATAGACGCGTACGTTTACGAGCAAATAATCGTGCGCGTTACACTCTCAGAACTCTGCTGCTTAATTTGAGTTGCCGAGCGCCCGTGAAAGATGTTTGCAAGTCAAGGAATTAGCTGAGATATTTCCGAAACGAGAATCGCCTAACAATTGTCGCGTAGTGGGGCATTCGCACCGCTAGATGGCTATAGCATTTCTGTATCCATGGGTTGGTCGAATTTTGGAAAATTCCAAAAGATTCGCCTCCTAGACGCCTTTCGTCAATCTACCTGCGCTTAAACGAAAGCGTAGCATCCGATCTTTGACTTGAGCTACGATTGATTTACAAGTCCTATAGAAATACCGGAAAAATAAGACGTTCTCTGTTTTGGCAGCAACGATTAACGGTTCGGGTTTGTCGCTAAATGGCGCCACCGTGATCATTTCGAGTAACGCTTTTCCAAATTGTTTAATAACTAATTATCCGGGCAAAAAATACGAACAGAGCTGATCTGCGATCAATCTTTAGACTCCGAGCTTTAATTTGAGGCAAGATACGCTACGAAGTAACGCCTATCAACCGGAGAAATTGATATTTCTCGTTAATCGTGATACGTCTCTTAGGCGAAAAGAACGGGACTGTTTAAATACGAGGAAGTTTAACGGAAATGGTTGCATAAGAAAAAGAAGGCAAGTAATTGTTATCAAATGGTCGCGTGAGATGCGTGAAGTGCGTGAAAAATGGAATTGATTGGCCGGAAATGTAGACCATTCTGCGGGGGAATTATTTATTGTGAAAATTGGTGGAAGCAACGTTAGATCGCAGGTGCACGATGAGAACACAGAAGCAGGGTGTATAATTTTGCGGACGCGTGGTAAAATCGAAGATGAGCAGAAACGCGGAAAAACGAAAGACCAGAATAGTGGCGGGAACTATTTCAGTTTGCTTGTTACTCGAATTCGGATTTCGATTTGGATATGGATATGGATATGGACTTGCCAACGCGATAGCGGACGGACGCTAATGTTTCGACAGCGATATTTAATATTTATCGTAGCGCATCGCATCGGATCGTAGGAAAGGTAGGAAAGATGCAAAAGATACGTTTGATGCGCGTCCAGTGGCAGTGGTTTGATTCGCGATACGCATCACATCCCTCTTCGTGTTGCTTAATCTAGAAAGTGGAAACAAAACGATCTGCTATCCGTTATTTGTTGCTCGAAACGAGCACGAATGTAAGAAAGAGGAGGGATCGCTTACGCCTCCGTGCGAAACGTGTGTAGATCTATATATCCTGGGATGAATTGAGTTGGACAAGGATCGTACGAAGATACGCCGAACATTTTCATAGCAGCTTTGTAATCGTCCAACGATAACAATTCCGAGTCACGAGGTGCAACGTTTTTGAATATCGCTTGCACGTGTCTGGAAGGGGTAAAGCAAGTACGCGGAGCGGTTCGAAGAGAAGAGAAGCGAGCGTGAAATATTTCGGAGGAAAGGTTTGGGGAGATACCTCTCCGACCAGTACAATCGTGGTCCTTTGAGTCCTGATCTGAATAGGAGGAGGTCGTCGATCAGCTCGCGCAAATAGCGGACAGGATTGGTTGGCCGATGGACGATCGTATGAGAGAGCAGGAAATGGAATAGCTGCAACACGTTCCTCTCGTTCAAGTAATCTTGTTTGTCACTACCGGGTATCGCCGCATCCTTCTAAACGGACAGCTCGCCATCAAACGATTTTGCGACACGCGTTACTTGAGTCAAGTGTAAAGCGTAAAGCGTAAAGCGTAAAGCGTAAAACGTAAGCGAGAAGCGTTTGCTTACTTCCCCGATCAACTGACAATCGAATCGTTCGCGTGGCAGCTTTCCGTTTCCCTTGCAACCATTTTCGCAGCGTTCAACCTTTGCCTCCATCTTTATGGGTGGAACGATGCCACAGCGTTTTCGAGTGTCACGGTTCGCTTTGGGAATTCGATTATTTTTCAAGCGGTAGCGCAATCGTGGTGCAGCGCAAGTGGAATCGATATCGTTTGGAATTGGTCGAGCAGAAGGAAAGAGTGGGGCGCCGAAATCGTTTGGCGGTCAGCGTAGCGTTTAAGTTTAACCGGCAGGTAGAAGACGCGAGAGTAAAGAGAAGGCGTGCGCTGGAGAATAATTTAGCACGAGTAGGTTTTGAAGGAGCGGTGAAAGAAAAGGAGAAAGAGAGATGCTGCGTGTCTAGCTGATTGCTATAATTTCCACATGGCTTGGGTTTGACAAAATAACAAGTAGGTGGGTGTTGGTTTTCACACTCGCGGCTCGGCGGGACCTTTTCGGGGAAGGTAAAAAAGGGGCAGTACACGAAACCGGTCCCGATGGATCTTTGTTATAGGTGGCTGGCCCCGCGCCTTGCCCTATCCTTCGCGTCTCTCGCCTTTCTCGCCTCTCCCGCCGCCCTTTCCACTCTTTTCACTCTCTCGATCTCCATCCACTCTCTCGGTCTCGCATCTCGCATCTCGCATCTCGCCTCTCGCCTCTCGCCTCTCGCCTCTCGCCTCTCGCCTCGCGCCTCGCGCCTCGCGCCTCGCGCCTCTCGCGTCGCGGACCAACGAGCAAACGCAGCAGGACCCAAGTATGTACGTGGCAGCTCCGTTCTAGCCAAGCCCGATACATAATACGATATTTCTCTATCTCGGCTCTCTAGTCTCGAGTCTCGATCCGCACGAATTTAAATAAGGATAGGCGCGCAGGATAGTCGGCCCAGCCACCCGCTCGCTCTCACCAGCCAATCTCCCTTCATCCACTATCGATCGGCTCGATTCGCGCCTAGCTTCTACCGATAACGCTCGCCTCTAAACATACGCTTGTCCTGAACGGACGGCCACACGACACTCGCTCGAATGCTCCACGCTCCACGCTCGATGCTAAATCCTCGATCGATGGACAGGGAACCGTTATCGCAGCAGCTACTTCCATCTAACGCCTTTCCTTTGATTCGACAAATTCATTCCGCTTTCGTTGTTTTTACCGCGACTGGCAAACCGTTCAAGTTAAACGCCGATCGACCAAGCGCGAACAAGCTTCCTTCTACTTTTCTCGCGCGTATCGTTCTGGTTCTAGTCGCTGAACAGCTACAGTCTAGAATCTAGAGTTTAGAGGAAGGATTGATTCGGTAAGGTTCGCCGCGTGTTTGCGCTGCTCTCTTTCGTTTCTTGGTAGACGGTTGTGAACCGATGAACGAACGAACGATCATCGACAGCTACGAGAGGCTACGAGAGGCAAGCGTGGAGAATTTGCTCGTTTATCGGTGGCTGTTACGATTACATGCGTAAACAGATAGGCGGTAACGGGTCGAAAGATTGAACGAGTCGGTAAATGAATAAATTGGTCAATGAAGCCGATGCTTTCCGACCTATCGCATACCTACTATGCAACTCGGCCATACCCGCGTACCATCTTACCGTATCTGTATCTGTGCAGCCGTTTTTATCTTATCCCCACAGTTCTCGTGAAGTAAGCAGATTCGCGGTAGCTTGGTCGACCAGTAACAGTAACCCGCTCCGTTCTTGCTTCTTTGCTGCTTTACTCGCCACTCGCCACTCGCGAACCCCGATCTGCGACTCCTTTCTCCATTCTAATCTCTTCTCTCCTCCTATTCTACTAATTCGTCTCACCGATCCGCGAACGTGTGAAGCGTTCGACACCTTTGACGACGGCCAGGCTCGCTAGAAATTCGCCGCAGCAATGCTGTGGCATACGATTATACGGTTTCGCGTTACTCGGTTGTTACGCACAACTATACGCTTGCAATTAGCCGAGAATGCCCTGCTTTTTCATGCTTACCTGCCTGTGCAACGCTGAACGCGCGAGCGGCTGGATCATCAAAACTGTCGCCGCACAAGTGGCATCGCACCACTTTGCAATTTCCAGACGTCGCAACGCTACACAAAACACGTCACACGCCACACCAACGCTCCTTTCTCTCTCTCTTACCCCACTCGCTCTTTCTTCCTTTTGCTCGTCTTTCTTTTTCTCTCCATTATTCTCGAGTTTCAGCTCTCTACGCTTAGCTTTTGTCGACTCGAATCGTTCAGGGATAGATGCTTACCCAACGTTCGCATAGCTAATCAAAATCTTTCGCGATATTTTTATCTTTTCCCCCTCTAGTGTCTCCTGTGTACGAACTTGAACCTTCTTTTTACGCGGGAAAAACTTGTCGTCCGATGTAGATCGTAGATTGCAGATGATCGCTATGCACGGGGGAGAGGTATCGGATAGCCGTGGTTTTGTGGACTCTTCGAAGAGTGTCGGTCGCGACTTGCTCGGTTCATTTCCTTCTTCGAAGCATCGCTATATTCAACATTCGACATTCGCTACTAGCTATTAGCTACTAGCTACTAGTTACTAGCTACTATAAAGACAAACGAGTACGCGTAGTCACGGAAAAGGAGAAAAGGAGAAAAGGAGAAGAGAAGAAGAGAGGAAGAGGAGGAAGGAAAGTGGTGGCGGGTCGCGGCTCGATGGCGCCCATTCGGCGCCGTCTCGCACTCCCTCCTGCTTGCCATTGCCCACGCGCCAGGTATCTACCTTCGAATTTCATATTTTTACAGTTAACGCAACGAATATACGCCACGCGATGCTATACCTTAACGAAGAAACACGCTTTTCAGCGATACGGCCAACAAAGGAACGGACCGCGCCAAATCAGCAAAACGTCTTTCTCCCCATATGCATGCGTTTGTAAAAAATACGTGCGCGTCATCGCCGATTTCGAATTACAAATATCGAGCGACCGAACGAGCGACCGAACGAGCAACCAATCGAGCAATCAATCGAACGATCTCTCTTACAACGTAACGATCGACTGTTTCGGACAATCGCGAACAACGGCACGGGTAATGCATCAGGTAATGTTGCTGTTAGAATTTTCGTCGATGCTAGATCACAGTTTCTTTGCGTTTTACGCTTACCTTGATTACCATTCGACTCGATGCAATTCGACTCGACTCGATTCGATTCGATTCGATAGGATAGGACAGGATTCGATACCGCGGAGGAGACCGTTGGTGTGCAACGGATTAAACGCAAACTGCCCGTATGCATATGTACGTTGTATATCGCGGTGTGGTGTGTGGTGTATCGTGCGTTGCGTACTGCGTATCGTATATTGCGTGCGGTAGGTTGCAGATGATATACGTGGTATAGGGGAAGTATAGGTAGATGTATAGGCAGGTATGTTTGCTTCTCTGTTTAATGAGCGTAGGTTGAAGGGGTGTCTTCGTTGAGGAGCCGAAGCGGTAGAAGAGGCTCTCCAATAAGCTGTCAGTTGTTTCCGTGGAGCGGCGGAAAGAGCCGAGGTTGATCAGCCTGCGCTTTGCGGCCGACGCGACTCGCCCTACGTCACAGTAAAGTATGTGCTCTCGAATATAGAAAATGGCTGCGCTCTCCGCTACCCCGGGTCGGCGCGGATGTAAATACGGCCTGTGGATCAGTTTCGGAGTGTTTATCGCGAGATTCATTTCTGGTGAGTATATTGCCGACTAGCTTCACGATTCGATGTACAGCGGCTGCCTCGTCGACCGTGCTACGAACCTACACCGTGCACCAGAGAATCGATCGGCTGCGGATTCTTGACAAGAAACCGATTAATGTATGCAGCTCGCTATTATTCGTCTTTGACCACGTCAATCTATACTCCGTGCTTCCTCTCTTCGTTCTACATCCGTATCCGTATCCGTATCCGTATCCGTATCCGCATCCGCATCCGTATCCGTATCCGTAGTCGTGGTCTTTGCGATCGTGCTGGTGGTCGTGTTCTTGCTCGTTCTCGTTCTCGTTCTCGTGCTCGTGCTCCTGCTGCTGCTGCTGCTGCTCCTACTCGTCGACTTGGTCGTGATCGCGTCCGTGTCTGCTGTCTCTCTATGCCCATGCCTCCGTCTCTCTCGCTCGCACGTACGCTCTCCTTTCGATTAACCATCTTTCAACGTTGACTCTGCACGTACGTGCAAACGTATTCGAAGAAAGCACAGTTGTCGAGTGTTTTGCGAAGAAATTGTAACGCGACCCGATCTCCGATCAAGGGGATTTAGAAAATTGATCTCGGAACGAGAGAGTCAAGCGAAAAGAGACCGACCGTTCGATGGACCACTTCCCAGGAATTTTTTCTACCGTCTATATATCTACGTTTTTCTTTTATCGCGCAGCTCCAACTTAACAGTTGCGAGCTGCGAGTTACGAGTTGCAACTTTCGTAAACAAAAGAAATGTTTGGCGATTGGAAGGATTTAGATATATGGTAGACGATAGACGATGATGGGAGGTGAGCATTCTTCTGTAAAAGCGGTAGCTAGACGAAAGCGATGCGAGCTTTTCCTTACCCTCGATTCGGAGAAGAGAGGAAGAGAAAGAAAACGAGCGAGGAGCAAGAAAGACGAGGTTAGGCGGTAAGGTTAGGGACTGAAATACCAGCCAGCGACGGTGTCTGGTCCTCCACCTTTTTTTACTTTTCCTCCCTTTTTTCCACGTGACTCGACCTCGTACCTCGCACCTCGCACCGTGCTCCTAGTGGTCGTTGCTTCGCGTGCGCCTATTCTATATTTCTGTCTAGTTGTTTAGCTTCCCGTAGTAGCTTCCCTTTGGATTAATTTTAGGCGTCGCCGAAGTTGCTGTCTCGAAAAGCAGCGATTTCTGATTCGCTGATACTCGAGACTCGAAATCGGTAAGCTGGTTGTTCGGAGAGGAGAAGATTCGCAGGTAGATTCGCTTGCCGCTGCAGTGCGGCTACAATTATATTTCGCGTATCACGCGTCGCGTTATCTCTAAGCGCTGCTCAAATTCCACTTTGTTTTTCGTGCGACGTCGCGTCGGATTGCTCCGTGCCGTCGCAACGGTGCGCTTCTCTTTCTTCCCCTCGATAGTTGCCAATCAATTGAATTGGATTTTTGAGACGAGAAGCTAGGTGATTTTAAGCAGCGATGCTCGTTTCGCGACAAATAGGGCATCGGGTTTCTGTGGACGCGGGTCAGTAGTTGGATTTATGCGTTTCTTTTGTTTAGCGTTTGCCGCGTAAGCAAGGATAAAGGAGAGAAGGCGTAGCGCGTAATGTATCGCGGAGCCAGATTTGGAGAGCGTAAAACGCGTTTACCTACCTCTCTTGGAAGTGGTCGGACAATATCGCATCGGTGATTTCCTTGTACGGTGCGATCGGCATACTCGCAGTTGCTATGCCGTAGGCTAAGAAACTGCTAGAATACAGCCGCGTGCCCTCCATCCGATTCAGCTGAACCTTGCATTGTTTTTGCTGCTCTTTTTCTTACATGCGCGTACGGTTTGGCAGTGTAGGTGGGTATATAGTTTGAGATTTTTGAAGGCATCGAAGCGCAGCGTAGAGTAGGTTGCGTAGCGGCTCGCACGCAGGTTGGAAGGAAAATTTGAGGAATTTTGAGTTCGAAGTTTGCGGGCTTTGCGGAGGAGGTTGAAAGAGTTTAAAAGAGAAGGCGTAGAAGGCGGGGGAGAATAGGTGGATAAGTAGGGGTGGTTGATTTTTCAGCATCGGGGATCACGTGCTATTGCGAGGGTCACTGCCCGGACGATCGACAGAATGGGACTTGCGAAGGAAGACCCGGTGGGCATTGTTTCAGCGCGGTAGAAGAAGTGTGGGACGCGGAATCGGGAGAATACGTGCCAGAATGGTCGTTCGGGTGTTTACCGCCGGACGAGCAAGGTTTCATGCAATGCAAGGGATACCTGGTGCCGCATTTTCAAGGGAAGAGCATAATATGTTGCAACAAGAGCGCGTTGTGTAACAAAGATGTGTACCCGGAATACAAACCCCGACCTACTACGGTGCCGAATCCTATGGCGATAGCATCGGGTGCGCCACTTATAATATTGGCTAGCATTTTGTCTGTATGCTTGATGGTGATTTCAATAGCTATGGTGATCATATATCACAGATACAGAAGGAAAGAAAGAGGTCCTTGCCTAGTGGCTTCTCAGGGAACGCTTAAAGACTTTATCGATCAGAGTAGCGGTTCCGGGTCGGGATTACCTCTTCTGGTACAACGAACTATCGCTAAGCAGCTAGCGTTGTCTCAGTGCGTCGGCAAAGGACGTTACGGCGAGGTATGGCTGGCCAGGTGGAGGGGAGAGAAGGTGGCGGTGAAAGTATTTTTTACCTTGGAAGAAGCATCTTGGTTCAGGGAGACTGAAATTTATCAGACCGTGTTGATGAGACACGACAATATTTTGGGATTCATCGCGGCCGACATCAAAGGGACAGGATCTTGGACGCAGATGTTATTAATCACAGACTACCATGAAAGAGGCTCGTTATATGACTATTTGCAAACTACTGTTCTAGATCATCCTAGCCTTCTAGCAATATGCCTCTCCATCGCTTCTGGAATCGCCCACCTCCACACGGAGATCTTTGGCACGCGTGGCAAACCTGCCATAGCCCACAGAGACATCAAGAGTAGAAATATCTTGGTGAAAAAGAACGGCGAATGCGCGATCGCAGACTTTGGTCTGGCGGTTCGATACATCAGGTAACCACAGCCCCGACGAGACCCTCTTCTCGTCTCTTCTCAAATCTTCTCGAATCTTCTATTACCTGCCTCCCAATCGTCTGCTTGCAGCGAAAGCGGAGAAATCGATATCGCGCCAAACACGCGAGTTGGAACTCGCCGGTACATGGCTCCCGAAGTTCTAGACGAAACCTTGAACACCTCTTCGTTCGATGCGTTCAAAATGGCCGACATGTACTCGGTGGGCCTGGTGCTTTGGGAAGCGTGCAGAAGATGCGTGACAAGTGGCAAGAATTCAATCATGGAACCGTACGCGTTGCCCTACCACGACGTCGTTCCAAGCGACCCGGACTTCGAGGATATGCGGCTAGCCGTATGCGTGAAGCGATTGCGTCCGATAATACCGGCGCATTGGGAAAATGATTCGGTACTCGAACGCTTCTCCATTTCTACTACGCGCGTCCTTCTGTTAACGCGTTTATCTCTACTCGAACCGGACGTTTCCTTCTGTTGCAGATCCTGTTTGCGCTGAGCAAGCTGATGGCAGAGTGTTGGCATGCGAATCCGGCCGTTCGTTTGACCGCGTTACGCGTAAAAAAGACAATATCGAAATTGCACATCGATAACGCCATCAAAATCGTATAGTATTCGAGGATATTCGAACCCTTGAATCCGTTCTATCTTAGCGCTAGTAGCCTAACAACAATTTCTCTTCCCTTGTAAATGACCCGGTGTACATAGACTTATTCACAGACTGCAAGCTTCAAGACTGAATTTTAACATTTAAAGCTACATGAAAAAACGTATGTATGAATGTGCAACGTGCGAATGCGAATTGAGAATGAGAATGAGAACAATCAAATAGACGATTCATTCTTGTATATTTGTACATAGTTTATGTTACCAAGTGAAACGCGACGAAACACCGTGTATCGTGTTTTCCCGCGGCTCGCTGTGTTCAACGTGTAATCGACGAATGGCTCCTACTTATGGTTAGAAAACACGCGTGCCTCTTTCCGTCGGCCTCTGCTTCGGCTTCGGCTTCGGCTTCGGCTTCGGTTAAGAGCGAGCAGCTGCTCTAAAATGTAAACGCGAAACGGAGATTCGGTTCATCTGAGACCGGTACCAACGTACATCCGCTAAAAGACTCGTCGCCAACAAAGTCGTTACCGAAGCGTACGATATTGCCGATCTGTACAATTTTAGTCGCAAACCCAGCAGCCAGGTTGCAGGATATATCGAACTTTAAGTCGTTCGTACGTAACGTGCGCGTTAGGCAGGTACGACGAAATATGTAGCGATTGTAAAATATAAATATTTCACATATTCTTATATGTTGCGATATCTCGGAATACGTGTTCTATTATCGACGAATCGTTTAGGCTACTCGGTTTCGTTTTATCTCTTTCCATCTATTCTATATACCTTACTCTTAACTTTTAACATACAAACGTTACTTTTTTTACCAATATCGTTTCTAGTTTCGTTCACTTTCACCTTGAATATAATACTACGCGGCCGCCTCTGTTTTCCCGCTGGCGATTCCGTGTCCTATACGCGTATATCGTGTTATTTATCTTTCAAAATGCACGACTCGCGGTGCTTCGGCTCTAACAACCACTGCAACTGCTACCCCATCGATTGCCAAATTCCAAAAATACATTTTGCATTACAATTTTCCTCGTGCGAACGTTTCGAGTCGCAATTTTCATACTTTCTTTCAACAGAAGAGTAGAAACGAGCAACCATTCGGCGAATCGATCAAGTTTACAGCACGCCTGGATCCGACAAACTTTTCCGAAGAATTTTTAGGGAATCGTTGCTCAAATAGAAGCTTCCAACGAGATAGCTGTTGCATCCGGCGTCCAATGGCCAACGTATTTACTTACGTACATAGGTATTTGCGCGACACCAATTACCCTTGCCATCGCGTGCCATCCAACTTACGCTTCTAAACACCCGAACCGTAGTCGCGGTAAAAATGTAGCTGTTAGTTTGATAACTGATTGGGAATAATGGAACTTATATTTTCAACTGATATTCGACGGTATATCCGAGTTTTCAAGACCAAACGTTTTTACTTTATCCATGCGATTGTGACATGTACGATCAGCATAAAATGCTGTCCCTGTTGTTTGGCTCGCCATCCGATATTCTAAACCTGTTACCGTTATTCCACTGCGTTATAAATAGCTTTCGTACGAGTTTGGTTTATCGTTGGATATTACGCGCGGGTAGATCGATTAATTTCACTCGACGCGATACCGTTCGGATGCTCGAGACGAAATTAAAGTCGCCGATACACATTGCTGGAAATATCGGGTTCTGCGATTTGTTTCGAGGCCGAATAAATTAACGAGAAATTGATCACTTTTTACCAACCGTAGAGTTATCGCACAACGTTTATTGCAAGCGAATACGATTGGATTTACATATTTGCAAACGCTTGAAACGACGCGTGTGCGCGAGGATGCGACTCGTGGGTCGAGAATGGTCGAGAAACGACTTGCTCGCGCGCGAGATTCCTACCCGTCGTTAATTTTATATAGATAAAGGCAAAAGTAAAGGTAAAGGTAAAGCTAACTTAGTTGATGCTAAAGGTAAAGGTAACCACGCATTTACATAGGTATAGAACATTTTGTTTTTGTCGGTTGGCGGTTCTGAGCGTTGCACCGAAAGAGACGCTTTCCACTTCCACTTGCCCTGCCTGTTTCGGTCCGCCATTTTTTAGATAGAAAAGCGTGCGGTTTGGCGTTGTGTTTTATCGAATTGATTTGCGGGAATATTGACTTGGTAAGTGTTGCAATATTATGGATGGTTTGCGTATGACCGGTGTGGTTAGTCGGGGATAAGGTGTGGGCGTAAAGATAGAGTAGGGAAGTTGCAGCAGTGATGTTGTGTAGCTGTGGTCCGTAGCGTCGTAGCCTACCTGTGTACGTAGATACGCGAGCACGCCATTTCGCGTTTATT
Organism: Eucera pruinosa; assembly: GCA_028830335.1. Taxonomy (NCBI): domain Eukaryota; kingdom Metazoa; phylum Arthropoda; class Insecta; order Hymenoptera; family Apidae; genus Eucera; species Eucera pruinosa. The sequence goes on from JAMYCR010000009.1 coordinate 20,184,089, forward strand.
CACTTCCGCGATGCCAAATAGCATCCTCTTTCTACACTTTTCATCGTCCGTTTTCGCTTCCTCGATAAAACCTACAAACTGATCAACGATCGACGATCAATCGTCAATAACGCGCGGTACATCATCGGCTTGCTATTTTTATGCTTCTTCGTTTTATGTCGATCCTTGCATCGAGTCGCATATATCGTGAATTATCGCGTATCGTGGCATACGGCATACGTCTCCTTCTATCGCGCGCTATCGAAACGTAGGTGAATAAAGTGCGCGTCGTCGCACAGGTTTCTTAGCCTGCCTGCTTTTTCAGTGGTGAGTAGCGACTAAGAAGTTGGCCGCGTAGCGCTTGTAACCGTTTAACGGCAAGATGCGAAATATCGTGCTTCGCGACTATCATTTACGCACGCTATCCGAATAGCGCGGAAGAAATTTCGTGCTCGTTAACACGACGCATGGGACATTGCGCGTTAGTAACGAAATACTCCATGCAAAAAGAGATCGGGCTCGAAGAATAGAAAGTTGTACGCGTATCCCATTCGAAGGGGAATAGAACCGCGGCAACGATAACGGAAACGATTCCCGCGTCGACTTGTTCGTATATTGGAAATAGAGTAGAAACGGAAGATGGGTTGCAAGGCGTGAGTAGGATTTTCGAAGACACCGGTTGCAGCAAAGTTAGTGGTGTTGGGTATCGCGGAGGTTACCGAGAAGTACCACCAGGTGGTGGCGTGTCGTGCGTCGGGGTATGGTGCGTGGTGCGGCGCACGAGCGTGAGCGCGAGCGCCAGCGCAAGCAGACGCGGCATCGAGACGCCATTGTTAGATTGCGTTCTCTTGTGTAAAGTTGAGTGGCTGATATCAGTGGCATTGGTTAAATCTTTGGTTAAAGTTAGTTGTGCGGTTTGATATTCGGTGAGTGTTAGGAGGTATACGCTGTTCGAACGTAGGTTTGTAGTTGCTAAAAAGGAGGAGGAGGAGGAGGAAAATAGGCGCGCGCGTACTCGCCAGAATTCGTGCGCCATTTCGGCAAGGTCGGTACGCGTTCCGCTCCTCTCCTCTCGTCTGCTCTCCTCTCCTCGTATAAAGTAGTACGCGTTTTGTAATGTATTTCGCGTATTCGTGAGTGGCGACTGGCGACTCGCGACTCGCGCACGCTCACCTCGCTCCATTCCCACGGAAACTCCAATTTCCACCTATCTCCTATCGCGGAGACGTTGAATCGCCGGCCAGATTTTCTTCCCTGCCATTTCGTGGCACTAATTACGTAGTTTCGTGCAATTTGTGACCTTCGAAATTCGAAAACTTAGCTCGTTAGCGAAGTGGGTGGAACGAGCAGCGCTAGAGGGGGGAATCCAAACAATCACGTCATCCTCGCGTATCTTGGGCGAATTTTTGGAACGACAGCTTCGTTTGAGCGACGTTTTTCTTCTCCCCTTCCCGGCTCTCGTCATCTCCTTCTCCCTCTCCCCCTGCTCCTTCCTCCATCCCCTCCGCTGCTTCTGCCGCCCCTCTGCCTGCCTTCCTTCGGACTGCAAAATTCAGGAGATTAGATAGGAGTAGCAGATATTACGCGTTTCGATAGGCGGTGCGTTTGAAAGTGAGGTTGCGACGCGGCGGCAACTTAGTCGATGGCAAATAATCCGTTAAACGATGGGGAAATATTTGGAAGAGGATGCGTCGGTGGCCGCGGGGTGTAAGATAGATAGGGATGGCTTCTAGTTTCGTTGGAAGGTCGCGCGTGGATGCGACGGCACGGGATGGGACGCGACGGGACGCGAACGTAGCTCGGAAAAGTTGCGGAAGACAGCGATCAGTAACATTAGAATTATTTTGTTTTTAAAATTAGGTTCTAGAGCGAGCCGAAAATGCCGGGTTTTAGTAGCGTTGGCACGTTCAAAATTTTCATCGGCAATTTGGCCGACAAGACGTCGAACGCTGACATAAAACCGTTGTTCGAAAAATATGGGAAGGTGGTAGAGTGCGACGTGGTGAAGAATTACGGATTCGTGGTAAGTTTGCTTTGCTTTGGTTTGCGCGGAATCGAGTACGCAACTCTCTGCGCGTAGCGTAACTTGGATATAGGAGGAGAGCTTGTTTAACGCAACGAGTGTGTTACGATGCCCCTTTTGAACAGCATATGGAAAACGAGGAGGCAGGGAGAAACGCGATACAGAATTTGAACGGACATGTAGTTCACGGGCAGCCGATTAAGTGCGAAGCCGCGAAGAGCCGTAAGGGACCGAACACTCCGACCACGAAAATATTTGTCGGCAATCTGACGGATAACACTAAAGCGCCCCAAGTGCGGGAACTTTTCGCCAAATACGGCACTGTAGTAGAATGCGATATCGTGAGAAATTACGGATTCGTCCATCTAGAGGCGACGGGCGACGTGAACGACGCCATCAAGGAACTGAACGGACAAATGGTGGACGGTCAGCCGATGAAGGTTCAAATTTCTACGAGTAGAGTACGACAAAGGCCGGGCATGGGAGATCCTGAACAGTGCTATCGGTGCGGACGCGGCGGTCACTGGTCCAAGGAATGTCCCAAAGGAGGGATGGGAGGAGGACCGGATAGGAACGGATACAGGGACCGAATGTTTGGACGCGACCCGTATCCTCCACCGCCGCCACCACCGTTCCTTCGGGATCGGTTGATGGGTGGTGGCCGCTTCGGAGTAAGTAGCTTCTCTCCTATCGCGCGGTAATATCGAGAGAGAGAGAGAGAGAAAATGAGCTCGGAAAATGAGAGAAAGCGGGAGCGATCTGCAAACGAGAGCGAGTGAGAGTGAGAGTCGCGAAGGAAACAACGGAGTTGGCGGTTCACGGGGATGCGTCGGTTTGCGGTGTTGCAGGATTACGAAAGCTACTACGACAGGAGGGGCTTCGAGGACACCAGGGAGCTCTACGAGAGGCGGTTTACGGGTATGACAGGGCCCTGTGACATGGGAAGTTCCATGTGCGGGCTTGACTTTCCACCAATGACAATGCCACCTCTACCCCCAAGACGAGACCCAATGCCTCCTATGCCTCCTCTAGGTATGGGATCCATGCGCGACACTGGCTTCTCCCGTGGTAACGAGTATGGCATGTTCAGCCGCCGATCACCCCCTCCGAGTGGCAACAACGGCCGGTTCAGGTGAGTACCCACCCACACGCATCTACCCACTGCCCATTCGTCCGACTTAACATTGTGAACGTTCCAGGCTGGATTAACAGCTCATGCGAATTGGGGTCGCGCTATTCGTCCACCTTTTTCACGATATTTCGCATTTCCTTTATCGCGCGTCGCGTACTTTCTTCCTTTCTCTTATCGATTCCGTTCGTTTCTCGATTCGCAACTTTTTTTTTTAAATTAGTTTTTCCCTCTAATTTTATTGCTACTTTTACTATCGCGTATATATATATATATATATATATATATATATATATATATATGCATGTTATACATCGCTGTTACTTGTTGGAAAAGTGGAGATTTCTAGATTACGCCGGGCGAACTCGAAACGTTTGTGTTTGTCGGTGAGGAAAAATTGAGTAAAAGAAGAAAGTAGCCTTTCCGCGGTTCGACTTTTGAATAAAGGTTGGCTGAAGCGAAGTATCGGTTACGCGCGTTTCAACTTGGACCGGTTTCTATTTAATTTTCGAGTAAAGTGGCGAAGAGTGTTGGGGTGCGCTAAGGCACGCGAAGCCCGGAACGCGGGACGAGAGGCGTTATAGCCTAGCGCGGGAAAAGCGGCGCGTAGTCGAAAGCAGTAATCGATATTTTTCCAATTTTTCCAAAAGTAGAGCGTCGACCCGATGCCCACATGAGTGCAGAGTCTGCGTAATAAGATACTAATGTGTATTACGACGCTTGGACGTTTCTGTACATTCTAAATTTCAGTGCACCTCAGGCTGCGTACCATCTTTGTCCATGAATGCGGGCAACCCTAGAGAGACAGTCCCGGGCCAGCGTTCAAGTCGTGCAAGAGTAAGTCTTTGACCACTTTTGTTAGCGAGTAGTCATACCTCGTTGTTGTCGCTGCGCTGGCGCTGGCACTGGCGCGCGTCGTACATCGCGGCAGCTTCTATTTTCCTCGGTGGCGAAACTCATTGTCAGAATCGAAAATTGATCATAGAGAATTGAGAATCTAGAATCGAGAATGGAGAATCGGGAATATATCCGGGTCTCGACTGATCGTACCTTGAACATGTCGACTGCTCTTCTAGGGATGTCCCTGTTCATAGACTCTCTTGATCCATGGCGTTAACTGCGAGATTGGCCTGTATATCTCTCATAAATCCTTTGTGTTTCAAGCGCTCCCTATTACGTACATCACTCAACCGGGAGTGGCGCGGAGGCCTGGGATGAAGAAACGTTCCTAAGGAATGCGAACTAGATTTCTTGATCGCACTACCGCGAGCCAGGATGCGATCCTACAATTCTAACACTCTCATACGCTGTAGATAGAAAAGAAAATAAGGGCTGGCGCGATTTTCAGGAACAGCGCGCCTATCGATCGATCGATTCTCTTTGAAACGTCTCGTAAGTAGAAACCAGCTCTCCAGACCAATCGGACAGTAAGTTTGTGTACCGCCGCTTCTAATACCTGCTGTTAAGGCCAGTTTCATAGACACGCTTTCAAATCGTCCATATCTCGCACGCGGTTAGATTCGCGAAACGCGCAGCCCCGGGGCCACGCGCCGAATAATTTAACGAACCTTTCCGTCAACTTCTTTTTCTTCTTCGTCATCTTCTTTTTCTTATTCTTCGTCGAGTCGCGCGTTACGAAAAGCCATACAGAACCGAAACGAGGAGTCGGCAAATTTTCCAACCATTCCGTTCCATCTTCATCACGGTGCAAATTTGTTCTCTCGCGTCGCGTGTCTCACGTCTCGCGTCATCCGCTCTCTAACGATGCGTACGGGCCTTCTCTTTTATTTTTGCTCCTCGTAGTTTAGTTGAACTACTTCGTTATTTTATTTCTACGTTACTTTGTCGCAACGCAACGAAACGAAACGACAGAAATTGCGTTGATTAATTCGTAAACGTTACGCATCGAAAACCGAACGAAGATACCGTTGGGATATCTTACTGAAAGTTCCATGAAACCGGCCCTTTGCAGTACGATATCGCGAAATAAAAATGTTGCAACGATTTGTAAAGATGCGCGCGTATAGCTGCGGAGATAGACATACGAACGCTAGCTACACAGCTGCCTTGACTCGCATGCGCGCGCTTACACACCCTACGAACGCGATCGCGTCCAGACAAATTTGCGCGGACACCGCGATAGCCTATGGGAGAGGGAGAGGGACAGGGAGAGAAAGAGAACGAGAAACAGAGATAGAGATAGATTCGTATCGAAATTAAGATCCACGGTTCTCGAAGCTGACTTCTACTCACGAGGTTCAAAGCTTTTTTCATGTATGTAAATCCATTCGTAAACTTTCAAATAGAAAACAGAGTCGATTGAATTTATCAATCTTTCTGAATACTTTGAATTTGTTGTTGCACGTTACCTTATTATCCTACACGATCCCAGCCTGGGCTGCAAACGGCTCGTTACGTTATTTCATTATATATACACATATGTATATATATATGGGGGTGTGTGTGCATGTGTATATGTATATACATGTACATATATACGTATATATATACATATTATGTATAGATTAATTTGTAAATTGAATTGAAAATCGCATGGGTTAACAATCCAGTCTAACGCTGCCTGCCTTATATGACTGGCTATAAAACTCCCATGTTTTTTTATCCGTGCAATCTTGTATTACGCGTCCATTTATTAAGTTCTTTTTTTTCTGACAAATGTATCTCGTATGTCGTATGAAATAAAGCGGAGAGAAATACTTGGTTGCTGCTTGCATTCAGATTTTCTAGCTATATAATTTAAGTACGCGCGTAGATTGACACGCGTACACCGCACACCGTACACACCACACGGCACAACACAGCACAGCACACAGTATGCGCGCTACACACGCAACACACGACCACGCGACCGCAGCTTGCGTTAGGAGAGAACGGCCAAGGAGAGTGTAAAACAATGGTTAGTTGTTTCGTTTGCGTATTCGTAATAGAGTGGACGAGATTTTCCTTTCCTCTCGGGGCTTGCAGTTTCGATGGTATTCGAGTTGGCGAGTTGGCGAGTTAGCAAGTTCACGAGTTTGCAAGTGTTCTTCCGAGCAACTCATCTTTCGACGCTTTACTATCGATTTCGGGTGGTGGTTGGATGGCCGTAGTAGTTGCAGCTACTAGGTTTAAGGGCAGATAGGTAGGAGTTGTAGGTGGGTTTGTTTGTGGCGAGGTGTGGTGTTCGGTGAGGAGATGAGATAGGTTTGTTGGATCGACGGGTAGCGTGTTGGTTTGTGTTTGGTGCATCAGGTTAACGCATACCTGCCTATAAGGTGGTGAACGCGTAGTAGCTTCTTCCTCGACCATTCCTCCTTTTGACCTTTGCTCTGACAGTCATATTAGGCAGCACGCGACTATTGTTCTTGCATTTTCATGATACAGGGACTAATTCACAAAGTTAAGCCTTGGACAAGGGAGCAAGTATATGGTATATATTGATCTTTGATCATTCGTAGATTCGATTATTTATTATACCGCTGTTATAGTAGAGGCATGTACGAGGACTTCAGCCGAGATTCATTTGAAGAGCGTAGGTAAGTAGACGTGTCAATTCGGGTTATCGATCGACCCGCGGCCAACGCGTGTGTCGAAACGCGATTCGTAGCATTCGATCGTCCATTTGATTTAATTAGTTCTCTCTTTTCTGTACGCCACGATTCGCCGAATTGCCTTCGCGTTCTTCCTTTTGTTGTATCCGCGTATATCGCATCTGCGACTCGGTTTAGTTTTCTCACACCTACCACCCACCCCGTTCACCCGTCACCCGTCACCCATCCGCCCCACTCGTCCACCGCCTGTCCGATCAACTAGATCAACTAAATCGATTCGGAATGAGGAACGAGGGAACGCCGAAGCTAGGCAAAAAGCGACGCGCGGCCATTTGGCAAAAGAGAGAAGAGAGCTCGTAGGATGTACACGTACAATTTGAAAGTTGCGCGATAATTTTCGTTGGCAAAGACTACACGCGTGCTAGTGATATACGTTGCCAAGAGTAATTAGCGAGAATAACGAGGAAGAACGTACTCTGTCTATACGATGATGTTGCTCGCGAATGAAAACCCGTCTGTTGCTTTCCCCGTTAACAACTATCTCCCAGTACCTCGTCGAATAACACCGTACACATTCTTCTGTCCGTCTACTGTTGGATAGCCAAGTTTCTTTTTTTTTCTTTTTCCTATACCCCCCCCCCCCCTTACTTTTCTTCCCCTTTTTTCACGCGACGTAATACCTTTGTCTACTTACCTCGCCGTCCTTTTTTGTATCTCACGAGTTGTTCCTCTTCTAGCCCGTGTTAACCGAAACGAAAGAAAAGAAAGAAAGAAAGAACGAAAGCAAGGGAAAGTAAAATCTCGTGTAACTGACGTAGATTAATTTTGGTTAGCAGACCGGGATTACGAGGGCCATCGCCGTCGCGCCGGTTCGCACCATACTAAATCGTCGCGTCGGGCTCGGATCGGTCTGTGTCGGTCTCTGTCCGTCTCTGTGTCGGGTCTGTGTCTCTGTCGCTAGCAGGAAGCCTCGGGACCGAGATACTCTTGGCCGTCTGTGCGTCTCTCGATCTGCACGCGCGAAGATCTCTACCATTCGGCCGCTCTATCGGATCATGTATTCCCCCGCAGTGCGCTATTTCAAACGGATATACCCCCGGCCCCCCGCCCTCACCCCTCGGGCTATCTCCCGAAAGTAACACGAAATTAGGCTAATTGAGCAGCAAACGGAATGAAACTACGTCTTATCGAATTTGCCGTTTTCGATGCTTTTACCACCGGTCCCTTGTCCTTCTCTTTACTCTTTTACTTTTGTCGTTCCTTGCATCCGATCATCCGAATCCCGAGTTTTATGCACGACGCGCATCTCGTTGCGACATCACCGGTTTTCTCTTCCGCACCTTCCGCATCTTTCGCTCCCTCGATCCGTCTCGCCGCCGTTAACCTGCCGCTGTCCTCTGGTATTTTCACTCGCGTATCGATTCGAGATCGTCGAATCGTTAAGCAGATTTCCTCGTTCGATGTAAGAGACTGTATTGCGGCATCCTCCTACCAAGAAAACTTGTTGGCCGCGCGCGTGCTGCTCTCGAAGTTCGATCGGAAGCGAGAAGCGTGAATCGAGAAACGTGAAAAGGCGAGATGGGGAAATATTTTTGGGAACGCTTTGGTAGGACGATGCTTCTGACGCGATAGATATACATATGTATATAAAAAAAAGCCTATATATACATATATATATACGTGTAAATATATATGTGTGTGTATATATGTCGCGTTCGATAACCGTTTCTCTGTGAATAGGGACGCGCATTCTTATTCTTTCGATCGTACGCGAAAGTTTCGCGATTCTCCTGCGGCAAACGCTTAATCGCGGTCGCTTTTGTAACGAACTTCGTTTGTCAGCAACAGTGGATCGAATAAAGCTTTTGATCGATACACGGTGCCTCCTCTGTCGGACCTGAGAGCACCCGCGGCTCCAGTAATCGCAGAGTAGCTACAGCACCGCCTCATTTTCTTTTTCTCTCTCTTTTTTTCTTTTTCTTTTTCTTTTTCTTTTTTGTTCTTTTAATTAATTGGCCTAGGCATTTCGTAACGCGTTGCACGCGCAAAATCGGAGCATCGCGTACAAGCGCGTCTACGTTCGTGAATAATTAGTTTAACTTACTCTTCTCTTCCAGCGAACTATGTTTTCTTTTTTTTTTCCTCCCGTGCTCCGGACGATCTCGTAGCTCAGTGCCCGCGTAGCTCGGTTTGTTCGGGCAGTTAGCGAGGTTTCGCGATGCACGCGAAGCGTTGTCAGTGAGAGAGCGGTTGTTCGATACGATACAATATAGTACAGTACAGTATAGTACAGTGCGATGCGAAGGTTTGCCGTTTGCCGTTTACCGTTTACCGTGTTACCGTGTTACCGTGTACCGTGTTACCGTGTACCGTTTAGCTGTTAACCGATTAAGCGTAGAAAGCAACGATGTGCGTGCGTGTGACCCGATACCACCGTGTACGATATTCTCCCGCCGTGTGCTCTTCTTTCTTCTTGATTCTTCTCGATACAAGACGATCGATATGTATATATCGTATTTATGTAACTTTTGCCTCATGTAACGAGAACAGTGCGTGCGGGTTGGACCGTCTATTACGTATTTGGTAATCCGCTTCCGATTACCGGAAATGAAAGATGCTAACGACGATAGAGTTGGAAGTACACGATAGGCTGATAGGATGCGTCGATTCTGTATGGGAAGCTAAACGAAACGATCGGTCGTGCGTATATTATATGGTTAATCTGTAGCAACGTGTAATATCGTTTTATCGACATATTAGAATTACGTACCGCGGATAATTAGCGAAGACGAATATAACATGGTAATCGCAGCTGCGCTCCGTTTAGCTTATAGACACATATACACATCATATATACCGATAACTTGATGACTCGATGACCACCGTTTTTTTTGTTTCAAGCAGAGCGTTTTACGCATCGGCGTGTATGTAATGTTTCTTTCTCTTTTCGTTTTTCTTTTCCCTCCCCCCGTTCTCTTCCCATTTTATTTGATGATACGACCTGTTTTCAATGGTAATTAGATTAATGATAATCATACTAATAATGGTTTAAAGAAACGAATGTAATAACAATGTACTTGTAAAATTCACAACAAAGGCGTTTCGTGTTCTTTTTAATCATCACTCGCGCCGTTCTTCGTCGCTCGAGTTAACCGCCTTCCCTCCTTTCTTAGCCCTCAATTTGTACGTGCAGTGCTATCCGTTCGGTCGCTCCCATCTCAACGCGTGAACACGTACACGCGTTTCGTCCGAAAACAGAAACATAGCGCGCTCGCAGTCGGCGTCGTCGCGTAAGCCTACACGTATAACGTGTATCGCGATACGCGCGCTTTCCTGGCTTCCTGCGCGTCGCGCGTTACGTACAAAATCATCTGCCAATATTTCGCGCGCCCTCGATAACCATAACCGTATGCGTAATGCATATCCATCGATGATAGGTGTTTACACCTGTCGCCGCTATACCCTCACTGCAAATTAAATTCGTCTCTGCCGACCCGAGCTGTCGTACTTTTAACGGATGGAGATAGGCAAGCGTGGTGGTCGAGTTTTCGCGTGCCATGCCGGCTCTTTCTCACGCCAACTATGTGTAAACGAACAAGAGCGGGAGATGCAGCGAAAGATAGAATATTTCGAAGAAACGTTGGAACGTACACGTCCGATCGTACAACTTTGTCGCACTCGTGCATACTTTTGTTTCTATTATTTGAACCGTTCCATTTTCGTTCGTCGCTGTAAACGAATCCAACTTCTCCTTGTTTGTCGCGGTTGACTCGCGATCGAACGTTTGCAAAGGATCCGAGACAAGGGGGTACGCGTTCCCGTATTCCGTACTCCTTAGGGACAAAGGGGGAAACGCGGCTGTTACGTTAGGCGTACGAGAGAAACGTAAACGAGGAAAGAGCCAGCGATGAGGTTTCCCTTTGCGTGGATCAACGTGCAAGGGTGTAAGATTGCGTACACACGTATCGTACGTAGGTCTCAGTCGGCGTTACGACGACGCACAGAGACACACCGTTTGTCAACGGATAGCTGTAACACGTGCGCAAGGTTGCTCCGGCGTTCGATGATAGTTCGGATAAATCGGTTGGTCGACGACGAGTACGTTGAACCGGAATAAACCCGCCGATTCGGAACGTCTGCGACCTACGAGGCCCCATAAACGCAAACGTAAACGTTAAAAGGTTCGTTGTCTCAGAAATGCAAGATAAGATAAGATATACCTTTGCTTCGCTGTTGAAGCTGTAATCGCCGCCGCCGCCGCCGGGATTCTCGAGATGCACGCAAACCGAGAAATGGTCTGTTTTAACGTTCCGGAGCTCTGATAGCCGTCGCTGCCTACCGACCCTCGAAAATACGTGTCCAAGTACCTTTGCGAAATCACGAATGCCGCAAAGCGTGTCGCTTGCTCTACTACCATACACGACTAACACGACGCGTGATGCGCGACTTTTGACAAACGGGCCGCAAAACGAAAGATGCCGGCGAAACGTATTACAAATTGGAACGCAAACGAAATGAGTCGCTATAGAGAAAGAGAGAGAGAGAGAGAGATATATATATATATATATGTATATACACATGTGTGTGTGTGTGTATACGTATATATGTATAAGCTGTATAGAAATCGGAACGACTTGAATGCGTACACGCGTGCGAGCACCCAAGTAAATAGCGTACGGAACCGGGACGTGTAATATTGTTCAGATGCGCGTCGGAAAGCACGCGTCTCGTCGTCGTCGTCGTCGTCGTCGTCGTCGTCGTCGTCGTTGGCGTCGTCGTCGTTGGCGTCGGTTATCGATTACCAAATTACCAAAAAAACTTAGAGAGAGACGCGGCACAAGGAAATCTAAGATACTATGCATATTGTAATGTGATGTATGATATAGGACACGATAGAGCCCCTGCCTCAAGCGCTTCTGGACATACTTGGAAGGATCTGTGGAACATGACCATGTCGAGTACCGAGAGAAACAGAAACAGAAAGAAAAAATGGAGAATAGAGAGGATGAAAGGGAGGGTAGACGCACACGCGAGAGAGAGAGTGCGAGAGAGAGAGAGAAACTGATTCGACGCGTACGTGTCGACCAGAGGCACAAAACGGCAACGCGTGTGCTCCGCAACGGCGGAGGCTTGGCTTGCCGTGACTGACAAAAGTGGTGGTGGCGATGAAGGCTTTGCAGGCGGATGCAGCAGGCGATGATGGTGGTGATAGCGAGAAGACCGTAGATTCGACTTTGGACAAGTATCCGGGTGTAAACCGCATCTTACCAAGGCAAGTTCACTAACAAGTTTATTCACAATCGCGGTGTCGTTGAGAAACGCGGAACAGCGCCGGTAAAGCGAGAGCAAAGCGTCCTCTGCTCTGCTCTTATCTTCTCTTCTCTTCTCCGAAACCGTGACAATTCTCAGCGCTCGTGTTCCTTTGCCTGCCGAACATTTTGAGAGTGATTTTTCTTTCTTAGGAGATGCGATAGCGCATGCACGCGTGCTGCACATCGAAACCTGCAACACGAGGAACCTCGTATGCGAATGTAGAGATGTCCAGATTCTCAGCTAGCATTGGAAGTGGTGATTCCTGCAAATTCGTTCATCCCGACATGCTTCCGTGTCGTGCTCGTGCTAACCCTGGCTTTTCTAATCTTTGTCTCCACCGTGCGTAGAAGCAAGCATGCGAGAAGCGCGAAGGTATCGTAAAGGAAGTCAAATCTTTACCTCGTTCCTCTAACTCTTTCACCTCTCAACCACCTGTTCGTTTCGTTTTGTTTCGTTCTCCCACCTTTGGCCCGCCCGCTATTCTTCCACCACGCCACACCTATATCGCTATTATTGCCCCATAAATCAAATTACAAATCTTTCCTTTCTTCTTTTCTCCCCCTCGCCTGAACTACGTTTCTCTCCAACGTTTAAGCGCCGTTAACGACGCAACGATTTAGGAAACTTTACAGTACCTTGAAACCACAGCGACTCCGTTCATTCATCTGCTTACTTAAATATTTCTTTTGTCACGTAAGTTACCATTTATCGAAACTCGATGGTAAGTAACGTCGTGTTAGTTTCGGGGAACTTTTGCGAAAAGACGATGGCAACGTTTGAGGCAACCTGCTGGAAAACGGATGAAATTTTTTTGCCTTTTTGCCGATGGAAATGGAAAGGGAAACGGAAACGGAAAGTACGATAAAAAATAGATTCAACGAACGAAGGAGTTTGGAAGAGAGAGTTGATGGACGTTGCTTGTACGGGAACGAATCGACCATGTAATTACAAAAATGATGAACGTATTCAGCTAGAAAGGTGTATTTGAAATTTAGGATACAATAAATTGAACGCATACAAACACAGTATTACGTGTGGCTATTTTTTCAATAAACGAATAAAGTAACTTTGTACTAAAAGGCGAGCGTTTCGCGCGTTACGTTTTACTCTATGACAAAGCACATGCTGGACGAGTATTTGCGAGCTGAGTCGGCGCTCAACCGTAAAGCGTTATAACGCATTCAAATATGTGTGTAGCAGGAGGATATTCCTTTGCTCCTCGTTTAGACGCAAGTACGCCGCGTATGCACGATACATTCTCTCGTCGTTTTGAAAGATCGCAATAGAAGCTTTACGTAACGTCGAAAGATGACTTTAGCGATAACATTTTCATACGTATGCAAATATTGTTCAAAGTACACGTGATTCGACTAGACCTCGTAGAGACATACCAGTAGACGTAGGCTTGGACTTGGACTCGATTGGACGGTAGTCGAGTTGGCTACGATAAGCGGGCAAGAGGTCCGCCGGAATCGCAGGCTCAGTGCTCAGGGCACAGGCGCAAGCTCTACAAGATACAGGCAGGCGACAGTTGGATAGCGTATTCGCGTTATGCACGCGTGCAACTCTTTTCGATCGTGTTACTCGTGCTAGCTGAACGATCGTAAGAAATGGCGTTGGACTTACGGTATGATTATTCTCACTGTTACGGATATCGGCCGTTTGATCGTTTGACCGTTTCTCGGTTACGCGGAGAGCAATTGATTCGCGTCGAAGGTTAGGTTGAAGTATTAATAGAGGGTTAGGTTCTGAGCGCGTGCCGATCATGTGCTCATGATTGTATCGGAGTATGCTAGATTACGTTCGCTGCTATAAATAAGTCGCGAATCTTCTTTTGAAATTCCTCCAACAATTGTACAAAAATAGTTCGTGTAGTCGTGCAACTTTGATTGTACGCGCGCACTGCTTAATTGCGTACGCAACTTGCGCTGTTCACGAGCGCGACGCGAAAGAAAGTTTGTTAGGTTAGAGCGATTAGAGGGTACGTAGCTAGGTTCGAGCAACGACACGTTGCAGTCTTTTTTTTTATATATATATATACATACACGCTAGGCTTGTATACGCTTGCGTGATGTATGCCAGCGCGATTCACAATGCAAGCGTTTCAAGAAAAAGACTGTGTTCGCTTGGATTTCGATCGATAGGCGATTCGATAGAGAGAATCGATAGAATGCCTTCCTAGACTGACTAAGGATTGAAGATTGAAGATTGAAAATGAAAGATTAAACTTTAAAGGTAGACGAGAGAGGTGGTTTCAGCAGTTGTAAAACATTTCAGGGAGGGTCTCCTGCTGGGGATGGGAAATCCTCTTCTCGATATCTCGGCAATCGTAGATAGCGATTTTTTAAAAAAGTACGACTTAAATTCGAACGATGCGATTCTCGCTGAAGAAAAACACCGGCCCATGTACGATGAATTAATAGACCTGTACAAGGCGGACTTTATCGCAGGAGGTTCCGTACAGAACACGATGCGAGTAGCGCAAGTAAATGGTTTGCAATATTTCATAGCTTGAGATATGTATAAGATATTTAGGTTGGTTATCCCCTAGTGGTTCCTGGAACGGCCGAGAGTCGCGACCTACATGGGTTGCGTGGGAATGGACAAGTATTCGAAAATTTTAGAGGCAAAGGCGCGCGCGGATGGCTTAAACGTTCGTTATCAGTACACCGAGAAGGAACCTACCGGTACCTGCGCCGTTCTTATCACCGGTAACGAACGTTCCTTGTGCGCCAACTTGGCCGCCGCTACTCGCTTCTCTCTTTCGCATATAGAGGATCCGGAAAACCAGAAGCTCATAGAAACCGCCGAATACGTTTACGTGTCCGTACGTATAACAGAGCAACAGCAACAGCAATAGCGATACAAGCCGAATACTAGGAATTTCCGCGCCGTACGCGCGCAACATTTGCTTTCACGCTAACGTCGCCTCTTCCGTTTCAGGGATTCTTCTTAACCGTGAGCCCGGAAACTATTCAGGTGGTCGCGCGTCACGCTTTCGAGAAAAATAAAACGTTTATGATGAATCTGAGCGCCCCGTTTTTGTGCGAACATTACAAGAAGCCGATGCTGGAGGCTCTTCCTTACGTGGACATTTTATTCGGTAACGAGACGGAAGCCGATACTTTCGCAAAAGAAAACGCGTTTCAAACTGCAGATAGGAAGGAGATCGCGCTCAAGTTATCGCAGATGGAGAAAGTAAACCAAAAGAGGCCAAGAATCGTCGTGATCACGCAAGGTGCCGACAACATTTTGGTGGCGAAAGATAACGTCGTGACGGAGTTCCCCGCGACCAAGCTGCCAAAGGAAAAAGTCGTGGATACCAATGGGGCTGGAGATGCTTTTGTAGGAGGTACATACTTCCGAGTAACAGACGTAATCGACTCCAGCCAGCATTCGTCATCGGTTGGAAAAATCATAACGCGCGATCGTTACTGTTTCAGGCTTTTTGGCTCAACTTATACAAGGGAGAAGCATAGAAGTCTGCATAGCTTGCGCCATTTGGGCTGCCACTGAAATCGTACAAAGGTCCGGATGTACTTACGAAGGCAAACCTAGCTTTGCTCCCTGACGATGCTGAAGTCAGATAGTAATTGTAAATTCTGTACTTAATAAACGGTGTAACAATTTTTAACTGGACTCGTGTGATTGCATTTAGCTGCGTCCGAGAACGTAGGAAATTCTATTTTAGCATAGCGGCGACCCTTTAAACGTTGAAACGGTGTAGCTGCTTTTGATCAATCGACGTACTCGTAGCCACTTCGCGGAAGCAAACGTAAAAAAAGGGAGATCGGTAGGACAAGCTGCGCTACGACGCAGCGGGTAGAAAAATTGTTGCGTCGTGTCTGCCTGCGTCGGTTGGCACCCGCGTACGCGTACTCGTATGTAAGCATGCAATTGCAGAGCGATAAAAATGCAACGACCAAGACGCGAGTACGGGTGCCAACGGAACACGGCACACGAGATTGTTTGAGAGATCGATAATCCGATTAGGAAATTGTAGGATAGCAATTGTTGGCGCGGTAGATGGAAGAAATTGTGGAACGGAGATGGTAGAAATTGGGTCGACAGTTTGTCCGGATGGACGAGACATAAGGTACAGGGTGTAACGAGCAGGAGCAGGAGCACGAACACGTTGGCTTTGGTCATGTCTCGCATCTCGCGTCTTAGGTTGATCGTGTTTTACGGGTTTTTATTCCAGATGTCTCGTGAAGCGCGATCCGCGTATAGAGGAAGTTGCGCGTGTTAGAGGCCGAAAGAAGCAGTAAAGAACGCACGAATGAACGGAGAAACGAAGGAAGCGCGTCGCACGTGTGACCGATAATGAGAGTGTACGAGTCAAAGTGAATGGTTTGATTGGTGGAGGAGAACGCCTGTCGGTGGGCCGGTATTGCTAGGCCGCTATGCTGCTAGGCCGCCAACAGGCGAACAGGCGAACAGGCCTATACGACTGTTTCGCGATTCCGCCGTAGCAGTAAGAACGAGCGCAGTGTGCGCAGTACGCTCCCCACCGCGTGCGCGCACTCTGTAACCCCCGCGACCGCCATCTTTGTCAAGTGGGTAACCTTTGTTGATTTGTGTGAAATGTGACGCCGTTGTCGCGAGATAATTGGTGATCGTGATTACACATCCCGTGTATCGCTACCTAGTGATTCGTGCTCGTTCCACGCTGGATTTATACACGGGATTACCGCGACCAGGTAAAACGAGCCGGAGTTTCGTGAAATGCTGCGAGAGAAGCACGCGAATCATCGCCAGACGCATACGGGCCAGCGGGTCGGGCCGCCAGCCCGTGAAAGAGCGAGAGGGAGAGAGAGAGAGAGAGCGAGCGTGTAACGGAGTGCAAAAGAGAGGGAGATAATCTTTCCTACGCCAGTCTTCCCCGTTGCTGCTTCTTCTCGTAACCTTTTTCCTATTACGCGCAAACAAGTGGCTCTTGCAATGGCCACGACTCGCCGCGCCTTTCTTCCTTCTCGCCGACATCGCGATCTTGCGCCGCAATTTTTGTTCTCGCGCGCCAACACGTTTGCCCAACAGCCCAGAGTTGCCCGTGCCTACCCAAGATGGCTGCCCGTCGGGCTTCCACAAACTTGTGTCCTCGCTGTTTACTTTTACACGTAATTCAATCGTTTTACGTTTCTCGGCCGTGTGCCGTCGCCGCTCGATCATCGACAGCTCGCAGTTCTCCTCGCGCTAGCATCCAGCAACGAATCCACCTATAGCAGCGTCACCGACGGCTCGCTGCTGGGCGACGGCCGTCGCGACCGCGATCGCGATCGCACTCATACCCGCGTACTCGCATTCGTATTCGTTCCGTTCCGTTTCATTTCGTTAGTCATACGCACCGTGTTTCTTCCAACGGACGTGACTTATGCCAATCGTAGCAGCTATTTCTGCTCGAGCAACGCGAAATGACTCTGCCTGCTTCTTATACAAGTATGTGTTTCGAAGTGAATTCGGATTAAAATGGCTACCGACGGCAGCCAGTCGGTGACTCGTAGCAAACCTATCTGCCGCCAGCACGCGTCCTTCCTTCGTCGTTTCCTATTCTCGTCGTCGAGAAAGTTCAAATCAATCGGCTGTCGCAGCTCACGTTTAACCTTCCACCGCCCAACGTCCCATAGACAAACCTTCCAGCCTTCTAGTTTGTCTTCGCCTGGCATACGGAGGGCTTTCAATCGTCGAGAATCGAACGAGAAGAAACGTGTGTTCCGTGGAAAGACTCGGCAAGGAACGAGATAGGAGAGACGAGAAGCTACGCAGAGAGAAGAAACTGCGAGCCGGCGGCAGTTTTCTCGGTGGCAGCTGCTCTCTCTCTGTTCCCGTCCTCTCTTCTACCTTTCCGTCGGGTGAGAGGGGCACCGACAGAGTCGGTCAGCCTGACTACTGGTCTCCTTTCGTCCTCGTTATCGTCATAGTCATGTGTCGCGACCGAACCAATCCACGATACACTTATTACGCGTACACCTAGTCTTTTGTCCGATAGTTTCTTTTGCAAACGAACCAAACTAGCCAGGAACGCGCACCTTTTCCTCTAAAAGCGATGCAACGTTGCGGTGTTTCCAAGCAGCTGCTGCCTTGTAATTCGTAGTTGCCAGTTTACGTATGACGCGTTTCACGTCGAGTTTCGAGTAGAAGTTCGGAAGGCGCGATCCGTTAGCTCGCTTGCCCTCGCCGTGCCGCGCTGTCCCGTACACGTTTCTCTTCTTCGCAGCTGTCAAAATCCTGCCGCTAGCCGAGAAGCTGCAAACCGATACCAGTCACGCGTTCTCCCTACCGTTTTCGAATTCTCGACATCTCGTTGACTTTGATCGCTGTTTGCCTGCGGAAACGCGGACACGCTTGCTGCCCGAATACGTTTTGCGGCGGTTCCTTTCTTCGATGCATCGGTCGCCTGTTCGTTTCTCCGATTCTCGATCGACGATCGGCGAGCCGATCGGCCAGCAGCAATTACGTTTGCACGGTTAAGAAAGATGATTGCGTAGATGGGAAGGAAATTGCGCGGGACGCGACAGCTATGCAAATTCGAAGATTCGTGCTATCGTAGCGACGGTGCTCGTTCCGGCACCGTTCTCTCCTTTCCCTCTTTCCGACCTTCCTTCTTCTCTTTCCGTTAGCTGGAAAATATCAATCTCGATCATCGACTAGGCTTAAGCGTGCACGCGTTCGCGTAGGAGTCGTTGAGAAAACGATGCGTCGCCGCAGGTCGTTGAATGTTGCGCAATATCGATAGTGCGGCCAGCGATTTTAAATACTTCTTTCCGTTGCACGTGTAAGTACATATATATACGTACGCACGCTTGGAGTTTGCTCGCGTCGAGGAGAAAGTTGGCGCTTAGGGGAAAATCGGTCGGTCGTTGGCGTTAAGTTGAAAAATTGATCGGGTTCGGAACCGTGCGAGCGATAGATTTCGACGATGATGAGATTTTGATGGAAGATGAGCGCGTACGTATACGCGATGTAAGCGGCACGCGATAGCGCAGTGGATGCCGGAAAGTGGAGGAACGCGAAGCAAACGTAGGAGATGCACGGTGTTGATCGGGCAGTTTGCTGCGATCGAGGAAACCCGTGTTTTGGTCACAAAGGTTCTCGTATGTCGTATCGTAACCGAATGTCAGGCGGTTTACCTGTCCGACGGGCTAGTGGAAACTAATCGATAAACATCGTGCATCATGATAATTGCGTTTATAGATTAGAGGGAGAGAGAGGGAGTGGGAGACGGAGAGCGGGATAGAGAGACGGATTGGCGCATATGAGCGTGGTGTTCTGATTTTAGGGTCATCATAAGAAGCGCGACGCGACGACGTCGCGGTGGAAATGTGAGATAGCCTGTGTGAAAAAGCTGCTAGGAAAAGGCGGGCCAGAATGTGAGGGGTGGAAAGTGGTAGTGTAACGGGAAACGATCAGGAGAAGCTGGAGGGAGCGTTGTTTCGAGGGTGGATATAACCTGGCCTGATACGCGAGCGTCGCCGCCGGTGTCGCCGCGCCGCTTTCGTCGGCTGACGGCCGACGGAGACGAGAAATGGACGAACCCGAGTCCGCTGACACATGGTCGGCGTGGTTTCTGGACGCGATCCGCAAGATACGCAGCCAGAAGCAGAGGCCGAGCGTCGAGCGGATATGCCACGCGATTCGACAGCACCACAACTACCATGAGGAGGAGATCGCGGAACATTTGGAAGTGGCGGTGAAGCGTGGCGATGTTCTCAAGATCTTCAACAAGGGGCAGTCCTCGTACAAGGATCCCGGTGGTTTGCAATCGAAACCGTTGAAGGTTGGCAAGGCCTCAGACCTGAGCAAGGTGCTCGGGAAGGCCGTTAGAGAGCTCGGCGAGAGGGAAGGTTCAACCCTGAAGAACATCGAGAAATACATCAGGCAGAGTCACACGGTGGAGGAAGAAACCGAGGGCGACTTGAGAACGGCGCTCAGGCTGTCCGCCAAGAGGGCAGTCGATCGCGGCCTGGTGATTCAGGATGGCAGGCTCTTTCGACAACCGGACAGACCACCTTACCTCAAGAAATACGGAGAAAACACTCATATTACTCCACCGGAGCCCCCTCTACCCAAGGTCAGTCATTTTACTCGCATTTCTCGCTCCCTTTCTTTCCATCGTGTATCGCGTCTCGCGTCCGTCGGCCTCTTCTCTCTTCACTTCACTTCTCTTCTCTTCTCTCATTCGCTTCCCCGTCTCTTCGACTCGATCGCGTCTTCCTCGATTTATCGTCCCGTTCGTCTTCCGTCGATAGATCGATCCAGAGGAAAACGGCTAGCCACCCGCTTATTTCATTGCTACTAACACCGCAACAAATTCATTGCACCGTTTACCGTTTCGCGCGTTTACGTTTTCGAAGAGAAAGCGAACGAGCTGTTGAAAATTGTCGAAAGAATTTTTATAACCTTGAATCGGGAGGAGCGCGATGCCACTGGAGCGTGTTGGTATCGCAGCCCTATGCTCGGTTAGAACGCTCGCGTATTCGCATACTCGCATACGGCGTTGCGTATGCAACGTACCGATTCCTATCTACCACTCCTACTTGAATTCATTTAACTTCTTGCGCGCTCTTCCATACATCCGACCATTTCCATTCGCGCGTCCCTAAGCGAATACGTTCACGCGAGTTTCCAGTTCCATGCTGTTCGTTACTTCATTTTTCAATTAATCCACGCGAAACGTTAGCAATCCCTCTTCCACTTATCTTGCCAATTCGATCCAACGGATATCGAACGTTTCCGTCGGAATGGCTGCTAGATGTCAGAGGTTTAGATGGAAAGAGAAGCGCGAAACTCGGCAAAGGGTCGAGGAATGTTGGAAAAGTAGCAGGACCTACTTGCGATTGGTTTATACGGTATATAGGTAGTTTAATTGGCGCGTTTGAAGTTACGCGTGATCGCGTACGATTGAATCGCGTGGCTCGCGTGAGCGAAGGGGAAAAACATTAGACTGCGCGGGATAGTGGAGATCGTGGATCGCGGATCTCGGATCGCGGATCGTGGCTTCTTCGTCACGGTCTGGTATTCGCGACTGGGAAGTCATGGCGCGTGTCCACGCCTTGAGATAGAGATAGTTAGTCGCGGCTTCACGACAGAGGGGCAATGCTCAGGACGATATGCTATCTCGGTCAACTTCCGGTGACTCGTTTGTATATCGCTTCTCTTATTGATCCCCTACGCACACGTATCTCTCTCTGTCCCACCACCTCCTCCTCCTTCTCCACCTCTTTCTCTCTCTCCCCCCCCCCTTCCCCTGCCGCCGTTTCTGCACACCATTCTGCTGTCGACCGCGTTTTATGCGTGTCAGGCCGCAGAGAGCGCAGAAAGTTATACAACGATCACGCCGGCGCGATTCTGTCAATCCCCCCTTCAGCCTCCTCGTTCGTTTTGTTCTTCTCGAAATCTCATCGTCAGGTGGTTCTTGCCGTTACCGCTTCACGTCGCTACTCATTGTCGCTTCTACGCTTCGCTTTCCGCGCTTTTTTTGTAAATCGTTTCCCTCCTATCATTTTGGATCTGTAGTCATTACGATCGATAGATCGATTGTTGGACATCGCTCGCGTCGTTCTTCCCTTGTCTATTTAACGTCCATGCTTCGAAGAACGAAGACGCGATTTTGAAAGTATCTGGCGAGAGTAAGGAGTAAGGAGTAAGATTGCTAGGATTTTTGGCGATGGAAATGTATTTATGAGTAGCGCGGATACGTCGGGAGAAAGGCGACGCGCAAAGAAGCGGTTTAGCAGGGGCATGTATCTCCCCTAATCGCGTAAATAGTTGAGCAACAGGTCGTTGAGATCACGCGTGTCTCGCGTCCACGGATGCTGATGTTGCCGCGGATGTTGTAGTCGTGCAACGAACAGCTGGCTGGGTAACGTACGGGTCGCGCTGTCGTTCCCGCAAACATTTTTCATTGCTCGTTACAAAGGATTGCCGACGATCGGAGGCGCACGTGACGCGTCCGTGGACGATGGAATTAATCGGTTTGCTTGTTTGGTGGCTGGAGCGTAATAGGTGTGCGTTGTTGGATTTGTGACAGCTGCCGGCCCCGCTACCGATATGCAGAGAGTGTTTAGGCGCGACGCTAGCCGGGAACAACAACACGACGAAACGGAACGTGAGCGAGAAGCTGAGCAGGTGCAGCGTGTGCGGAGCGGCTCTGCACAATTCTTGCGCTCCGGCGGAGCTCTCGATCCTGGTGGATAGGGGCGTAACGTGGTCTTGCGACGACTGCTCTCCGACGTGCGCCGGCTGCCAACTGGAACGAGAGTCGCAGAATTACTTGGTGAAGTGCGCCGGCTGCGTCAAGTGTTATCATCCCGCTTGCCTGGACCCGGCGCTCGACAAGAAGAACAAAGCACCCTGGAGGTGTCGACATTGTCAGACGGCTCACACGACGCCGTCCAAGGACGAGGGGAAAAGGAGCAAGGGGCAAGACGCGGCGGGCTGCACCGACGACGATCGTTCGAGCAGCGCCAGGAAGAGACTCAACAAGTTACGCGAAAGTAGAAAGTAAGCAAGTTCGAACGCTTCTTTAGATGGCTAATATCGATGTGGATGTCGATGCGGATATCGACATCGATAGGCGCTAGATTAGAGGCCGTAAGAGGGTACGCTAGCCGACGGTTATTTAACGAATGTTTCAGATCGGCGGTATCCAAAAAGAGCTTGACGAGTACACCTACGGGGAAGAAGTGCAGCGGAGGAGTGGCTCAGGTGGACAGCAGCTCGGACGGTAATGCGGGTGTTGTCTCCCCTCGTCAACCACCTTTGATTTCCTCTCCTTTACCACAACCCCCCACCCCACTCGCAGGCCAGGGTAGGCTACTCGAGGAAAAGAACGATCGGATCTCCAAAGAGAAGCAAAAGTTCTTTAGGCTGAGTGCGTTTAACGCGGAGCATAATAAGCTGAAGCGGGTGGGGGGCGGTGAGAAATTAAATTGTTCGCAGAACGTTAGTCCTAGGTTGACTCGGGGTAACGCGAACCAGAAGCTGTCGCTGGCCGATAAAAAGACACCGCTGGTGTCCAGTAGTAGCAGCAGCAGCGACGCGACCGATAGCGATTCCTCTGACGCTACCAGCGACACGACCGACGATAACGACGAAGACGACGACGACGACGAGGAGGAGGAGGAGGAGGAGGAGGAGGAGGAGGAAGTGAAGGATGAAGCAGAGGCGAAAGTAGAGGTCAATGGAGTGCGGCAGCGAAAAGAAGAAGAAGAAGACGACGAAGGGGACGAGGAGGAGGAAGAAGAAGAAGAGGAAGAAGACGCGGATGGGAATAGCTCCACTAGCGAGTCGAGCAACTCGTCTTCCTCGGAAGACGAAGACGGAGACGGAGAGAGAGTCGACGAGAGGGAAAGGAAGGGCGGCGGGCAGGAGGATCGGCGCGTGGCGGTTGGATGCGGCGGCGGGGGCTCTCCAAAACCGAGGGGTCCGTTCTCTTGTGATTTGAACGAGGATAAACCTTGGGGTTTCGCCGCGGCCGCTGCCAAGCTCAAGATGGAGTCGTCGTTTTTCAGTAACATTACCACGACGTTTGGCGCGTCGCTGCCTAAGCTGGACGTGGGCAGCGCGCCGACGTTCGGTTTGCACATACAACCGGCCGCGAATTCGCTGGACGGGAAGAAGAAGCAGAAGGGAGATCGCGGCAGCGTGCCGCCGGCGGAGGGCCTCGCGCACGCCGACAGCAATAAAATGAAACCCGGTAGCGGTCAACTGAAAGGCCTGTTCGACGGCCTGAGCCACTTCTTTTCGGTACCTACGAACAGCAGAGCGAGATCCAGCGCGCCGACCCCCAATTACGCCCCCGACAGAAGGAAACGACCGAACGCGGAAGATGGCGGGAGCAAAGCGAGCAAAGTGCTGAGAGGAATGCAGAGCAACAAGCGGGAGAGCGTCTCGGTCGGTTTGGGCAAGTCGAAGGAGAAGAGGAAAACGGAGACGTGTAGCGACGCTCCGAGGGTACCTCGACCTGGAATTTTCACGCCTTCCGACGAGACTCTGTTCAACTCGTTCAACGAGAAGTTACCAAAAATGACGCCGTCGAATTTGGTGAAAACCGCGGTGAACAGCAAAAGGCACGAACACGAGAGAAGAAAATTAATGAAAGACGACGCGCCGCCGTTGGTGAAATGCGCCGCGACGATGGACGCGTGGTCGCCGTCGTCCCCGTGCCCGCTGTCACCGTTACCCTTGCCTTCGTCGTCATCGTCGTTGTCGTTGTCGTTGTCGTCGTCGCCGTCGCCGTTACAGTCGCAGTCGCAGTCGCAATCGCAGTCGCCGTCATCGTGCAACGCTAGGCACGATCAGTGCGGGCGAAAGAAAAGCGCCCTGGCGGAAACGAGCCAGACACGCCACCCTGTGCCCGCTGTTTCAAAGTTCGGCCCGAGTTCCGATTCCGTGAAATCAAATCCTAGCCTAAAGTCCAATCCACGAGCCTGTACTAGCGCCACCACCACCAACACCACCACGACACCCCGCGCGACACCCTGCTCCACCAGGAAGGGTAAGAGTCTACCCCACCCGTTCAAGAGTCCTAACCTCGATGATGCACCCAAGTCGCAAAGAAGAATTCCCTCTAATCTAATCCTCGCTCACCACCACGTGGATGTGTTGGCGGTGTGGTGTGCTATGATGTGTGTGTACATGTACGTTTGACGTAACTTCTTCCAAGATAACGTGATTGTTCTATTAACGGTAAAACTGCTTTCCTTTTAAAAAAACGTCCTTTCATTCGCCATGCGCGTCCCCGTTCCGTGCCACGCTCTGTCGCGTACTTCCGCGTAACGCGCCATCCGATCGAGCCGTTACCTTTCCAACCAGAACAATCAGGTTCCTTGATACCACGTATCGTTTCTCGCTTACTATACGCGATGTAAAACCTATGGGAATCCTCGTCCCGCCTAGTCTCGCCCAGACTCGTCTCGTCTCGTCCTCGCGTATACATGTGAATCGCGGCCTCTTCCACTTTCGACACCGACACCGACATCGACATCGACATTAAACATCGCTCGCCGTCGATCGATCAACTTTCCATTCGTTTTGCACTGCGCAAACTTACATGGTTATTGCATGCTACTAATAACGTTGCTACTTCTTATGTGTCTCTGACAAACCTTTCCCCTCCTTTTTCTTTCTATCTTTCTTCTGTTTTTTTCTTTCTCTCTTTTTTCTTTTATTTCAGGCGTGTATCGTACCCGTTGTCGAATACGTAATTAGCGCATGCACTTATATCAACGAGCTCCACTGCTCGATCGTTTCCGCTATGCAAAGTTTCCGTTTAACTTCTCGTCTTTGAGACGTTTCATTTGACACCTAAAGTAGTGTAACCGCATCCTATCCGGCGCGAGTTTTCGCGTATTTCGGCAGCACCATTGGCAGCTGCGATACGTTGAAACGCCAGTTAGGTATGCGCAAGTTCGACGGAAATCTTGAAAGCTTTTTTGATCCTTCGATATCCTGATTCTGTGCAAACGAAAAAGAAGGAGAAGGAGAAGAGAAGAGAAGAGAAGAGAAGACGCGCGGCACCCGATGGTGATTCGAGGACGAAGGAACAGCACGTCGAGTAGCACGTTTTGCTCAACCGTCTGCTATCGATACAGGAGTCTAACTGCTGCTGCTGACACTAGCCAGGCCCCGTTCTCCCAACTCACCGTCTTCCACACCCTTAAACGGCTAAGCTAAAAGAAAGCTCAACAAACTAAGAAGCAGTAAGAAAGCAAGACAGAGAGAGAGAGAGAGAGAGAGAGAGAGAGAGAGAGAGAGAGAAAGGAGGCGGGAGAAAGCAGAAGGAAGGAAACGAAAGGAAAAAAGATGCTTTTGCCATTGAAGGGCCAAGTCGTTACTCTGCCAACACATCCCACGAAACCACCTACCCCATAGCTTTGCTTTGGATACTACTCACCATTCACCATTCGCCATTCACCATTCACAAATCACAATTCACGATATTAACAGCTAATCAGTTTTTGTCGCCCTCGATATTAGCCAAGGTTGTCGATGCGCAAATCGATACGTACGCTTTGCGACTACAATACGTCCGCTTCTCCAGTGAACGATGTTTCCTTTCCGACTTTTCGAACGGAGTACATTTTCCGTTAACGTTTTTTTATCCAGGGATCGCTAAATTGCGTTCCTTGCTCATTTTTGCGTGTCTCTCCCCCCCCCCCCTTTTCACTTTTTTCTTGTTTTACAAAGTCTACTATTGTGCCGTGTCGAAGGTAGCGCGCGTTGCAGTTTTTGAAAAATCGCGTCTGGCCAGTTGGACGTCCAATGGATTGGTAGTCGTCGGCGATATATCTTTTCCTTGTTCCGTTGATCGTGACGAGAAAGAGTAGGTGGAGGAGGAGAGAAGAAAGCTGTTGGTTGTGTTTGCTTGCAGAGGAGCTAATCGTGCCTCAAACGCTACCACCGGGTGTCACGCAGAAGGACGTGGAGCTGTTCAAGGAGGCACGGGACAGGGCATCTCGATTGACCACGGCCAACGGCGAAGGACAGGGCGGCGCGAGTGTTGTCGCAGGAGCAGGAGCGGGAGCGGGAGCATCGGCGCGCGAGGGAGCGGGAGCAGGAACGGGAGCGAGCGAGGGCAAAGGAAAAAGCGAGAGCGAAGAAGCCAGCGGGTCGGTTAGTCCGGGAAACAGCACGACTGCCGCCGGCAGCGGGATCAGGAATCCCGCGGCGATAGTTTTTGGCCGATACGAGGTGGAGACATGGTATTCCAGTCCGTTCCCCCAGGAGTATGCCAGACTACCGAAACTTTTCTTCTGCGAATTTTGTTTGAAGTACACGAAGAGTCGGGCCGTGCTCGACAGGCATATGGACAAGTGCCAGTGGAGGCATCCGCCAGCCACTGAGATCTATAGGTGTAACGGGCTGTCGGTTTTCGAGGTACCTTATATATTTATCGCGGATTTAACGAGATTCGAACGAGAATGCTGGCTGACCTAACAGCCGTATCCCGGTGTGCTCTCTGTTTCAGATCGACGGTAACGTGAACAAGATCTACTGTCAAAATTTGTGTCTGCTAGCTAAATTGTTCTTGGATCACAAGACGCTGTACTACGACGTGGAGCCGTTTCTGTTTTACGCGGTGACGAAGAATGACAAGTACGGTTGCCATCTCGTTGGCTACTTCAGCAAGGAGAAGCATTGCCCCGCGCAGCGATACAACGTGTCGTGCATCATGACTTTACCTCAGTATCAGAGACAAGGATTCGGGAGGTTCCTGATCGAGTTCAGCTACCTTCTGTCGAAAGTGGAAGGGATCCCGGGCACCCCGGAGAAGCCTCTCTCCGATCTGGGCCGAGTGTCGTATCACTCGTTTTGGAAAAGCGTTGTACTCGAGTACCTGCACGCTCACAGAGATTGCACGGAGATCAAGCTGGGCGACATAACGAAGGAAACGGGCGTGTCCGCTCACGACATCGCCACCGCGATGCAGCTGTTGGGATTCGTCAGGTCGGTCCACCTGCCTGGCGAGGGGAACTCGAAAGTGGCTGTGGTAGTCGATTGGAGCAAAGTAGACGCTCACATGACGAAAATCCGAAAGAGTTCTCGTATCAAGCTAGATCCTGATTGTCTCAGGTGGATACCGTTGCTCACCCAAATACCCAATCCTTATCAGAGCCCGGAGGAGAGCGGCGATACCAGCTCCGAGTGCTCTCCCGTCGTCGAGCCGAAGCACGTGCCCGCGATCGTCGAGAAAATCCAGAAGGTCAAGATCAAGAAGAAGCCGAGGGGTAGAAGGTTGGCGCAGAGGAGGTCCTCGCCGCTCAAGCAGAAACCCGTTGCCAAGTCTAGCCCGCGCAAAGACTCCCTCTCCAAAGACCCCAAGGACCCCAAAGACCTTAAAGACTCTAAAGACTCCAAGGAGTTTAAAGACGTGAAAGTGAAGAAGGAAACGAAGGAGGCAGACACGGAGAAAGAGAGGGAGAGTCGAAGCGTTGCCGCGGTGTCGGCCGAAAGCGCGAAGCAACCGGCGGTGGAAGCGGAACCGAAGAACGTTACGACCACGCCGAGGAACTCGAGGGCTGTGGCCGCTTCAAAAAACGCGACCTCGGCGAATTCAACTAAAGCCGCCGCGTCGTTGGCGACGACGACGACAGTAACGCCTACCGCGACGCCCGCCGCCACGACCGTTTCTAGACGAAGAATCAGAATACCGAAGACGCCGTTGTCCGGCGACTCGGCATCTAACCCGACGACCGCGGCGACCGCCAGCGCAACCTCCGCGTCGGCCACCGCGGCCACCACGCCTTTGCGAAAACGAAAACATTCCGAAAAGACTGAAGTCGAGGAGAAAGGAGAAAGGCCCGAAGTTAGCTCGAGGAAGAGAACTCGCGAGTCTTTGCGAGAAAAGGAGAAGGAGAAGGAGAAAGAAAGGGAGAAGGAAAGAGAGAGGGAGAGGGAGAGGGAAAGAGAAAGGGAAAAAGAAAAGGAGAAGGAAAGGGAGAGGGAAAAAGAAAAGGAAAAGGAGAAGGAGAAGGAACGGGAAAGAGAGAAGGAGAAACCGAAGGAACGAGATAAGGCGAAACACAGGGATAACTGTTCGAAAGAAAAGAACACCGCGGTGGATGCGGAAAAGTCGTCTTCTAGAGCGGCGGACTCGAGCCTGTCGTCGGTTGTGCAGAAACCCGCGAAGAAGCAGTGCAAAGTGGACGATATCTTGCTAAAGGTGACCAGTCGACAAACCAAGTACTTACAAACGAAACAGGCGAAGGAAAAGAAGAGCATGGAACAGAATCAGTGCAACGGCAAGGAGGTAGCGAAAGACGTTAAAACGTCTCCCGTATCGAGACGAGGTAGAGCAAAAGTGGAGAAGGAAGCTTCGAAAATGTCGCAGCTGAAAGTGGATACCCCTTCGAAAGATAACGTCGAAAGTCCTGTGATACTTCCACCACCCCTGTCTCCGTCGCCGAGTTCAGAGAAAACCGGTTCTCCTTTGACCAACAAGCGGCAGTCGTCGCCTGTTTCCGATCAACTGCTATCTTCTCCCGAAAAGAAAGAGAAAGAAACGGAGAAAGAAAAGGAGAAGGAAAAAGAGAGGGAGAAGGAGAGGGTGAGGGAAAAAGAGAGCAATAAAGCGACAGAAACAATTAAAACCATCGGCAGCGTGGAAGATGCCGATAGCGGTGTTGGTGATGGGAATGTTAGTGGTAGTGTTAGCGTTAACGTTAGCGGTAGTGTTAGTGGTAGCGGTAGCGGTAGCGGTAGAGGCAGCGGCAGCGGCAGCGGTAGCGGTAGCGGTAGCGGCAGCGGGGATGGTGGCCGCGGTTCGAACGTTCTTCCAGAAACAGAGGTGACCGCGTCTGCGAGTCCAGGAGAGTACGAGGGAGGAGACGAGGACGAAGGCGAGGAGGAAGTGCCGGCGCCAAGGCCCAAGTCCGTCACACCGAAGCAGTGCTCGAGTATCGCGAAAGCCGACTTCGCCGAACGAGCCGAAACAAACGAGAAGACGGAGCAGGACGCGCTGCAAAAGAAGCTCGACGAGATAGATACGTCGATGGGAGAGAATGCGAAAGCGGAAACGGGTGCAGTCGCGGACTCAAACGCGAACGCAAACGCAAACGCAAATGTGGAACCTTGCGCCGGAATCGGAGACGACGAGAGGGCAGCGGAAAAGGGGACAGCGGCCGAGGAGGAAGAGGAGGAGGACGAGGAAGAGGAGGAAGAAGAGGAGGAAGAGGATCGGAACGAAGTAACGAAGGGGGAACGTGACAAAAATTCGGAGTGCGGAAAAACTATTTGTAGCGCAGATACGTCTAAATTGGTACCTGAACTTTCTTTGCCGAAAGAAGAAGAAATGGAAAATTTGAAAGCCGCTGGCGAAGACGCGGCTAGATGTAAGGAAGCGGATGGAGCGTCGGAAAGGTTGCCGGTGTTGAAACCTTCCAGAGAGGAGTCGGCGAAGGCGAAAGTAGAGGTTTCTCCGGCAACGCCTACGGAGAAGAAAGAATCTTGTTCGGTGATCTCAAATATCGCGTCACCCGAGGTGGCGGAGCCGCTCACGCCGCAAGAAAAAGTGCTGCCGATCATGGATCAGCAGGAGAGCACGATCCATTTGCAAACGCATTCCGAGGAATTGAAGCAACATTCGCCGGAGAGCGGCAAAACGACTCCTCATCTGGAGAATCCTGGCTCGGTAAAGCGAACGCCCCCGTCGCAGCCGGATTTACCCTCCATGGGAGTTTACACGCCCGACTCGACTACCAACTCGGTCCATTCGCTACACTACGGTCAGTGCGATTTGGACGTGAGTCAGTTAGGATTGGAGTCTCCTACATCGATCGCCAGCGACTTGGCGTCGCAGAACAGCGTGGAGAGGCCGCCTAGCGCGTTGCCCTCCATGCCACCCTCTGTCACGCTTCCAGCTTCGGTCTCAATGCAAATAATCGCGCCGGTTACGTCGGTCGCGGTAAATATATCGCCCCAAGTGCAGTACACCGACTGCTCGATGCCTCAGCACGCACCTCAGGCGCACGTCGGTATCCATCCGATGCACCAACCGCACACGCCTCAGTCTCTTCAGCAGCCGCGGACGCCGCAGTCCCATACCCCCCAAAGTATGCAAACGCAAAGCCCTCAGCCTCTTCCGCAGAGTCACACGCCGCAGCCGTTACCTCAGTCTCACACGCCGCAGCCGCTTTCTCAATCCCACACGCCGCAAAGTATACCCACGCAAAGTCCCCAACCGATGCCGCAGAGTCACACGCCGCAGCCTTTGCCGCCATCCCATACTCCGCAACCGATTCAACTCTCTCTGGTTCAGCAAACGCAAAACCAGACCATGTCGCACGCTCAGTCTCAGCAGCAGTCGGCTCATCAACAGCAGCAACAGCAGCAGCAGCAGCAACAACAGCAACAGCAACAACAGCAGCCGCAAACGCAATCTCACAGCAACAAAAGAGCGAGCGGCTCGCAGACCACTCACAGATCGAGATCGGCGCAGCAGAGCAGCAGGTCGCATCGAACGACGCCTCCCGCGTCTCACGCTCAAGCTTCCTCGCAGCACAGCACTTCTCACGGCAGTCACTCGAGTTCCCATAGCAGCCATACCACCGTGGCGCATACCAGCCACGTGCCTCCGCAATATCAGCAGTCTTCGTCCATGAGCGTGCCGCCCGTACCTCATCCGCATTCTCACACGCATGCCGCGCATTCGCACAACATGGCCGTTATCTCGCAAGGCAACTACATGGCGGTTGCCTCGCAAACTTTCCCTACGCAGAACACGTACGTGATTCAACACCGAAGCGGTAGAAGCGGTGCACCTACGCCCTGCACCACGGCCACCAACTTTTATATTCAGACGAGCGCGATGCCACCGCACTCGCATACGCCTGCGCCTCCGCTGTCGGCCTCTGGCAACCATCAGACCACCAATTCCTGCAGTCTAGCCAAGTTGCAGCAGCTGACCAATGGCCTGGAGATGATACCTCCGACGCCTCCGCCAGCCATGAATTTGACGCCGCCGCCTCCTATACCGCATACCATGACCCCGCCGCAAACGTCCAGGCAGCTGCCCACGCCGCCTCAAGTGCCCCTCGGTTACGCGAAAAATTACTACAACGTGAACACGGTTCCGCCTACGACTCCCGGACCGCCCAGCAGATCCACGTCCAGATCATCGGCCAACGCGAATATGGCGTCTCTCGCTCAGCCGTATTCCAGCGAGAGCCTGTACCGGCAAACTCTCGATCCTGGAAGCACCTGCCCTCAGATGCAGAGTGCCGCGAGCAGAGTCAGTCCGAACGTGACGTTGAACACGAATCTGATGGCTCAGTACGGCTATCGGGTGGCGCAGCCAGCCACCGGCTACATGAATCAGGCGGCTCAACTCGGTGGCTTCATGAATCAAGCCAGTCAGTTACCCGTCGGAGTCGTACCTGCGCCCTACCCCCAGGATCCTCATCAGCAGAATCCAGCCGCGGTTTACACCACCTATCACGGATACATCAATGGCGGCCTCATGCAGCCTTTGAACAGTTCGATGAGGCCGCGTTAGCCCCGCTTACCTAAGCGCACCTCCTCCTACCCACGCTAACCATCCTCCAACGCCTCGATCCTCTCTTTTCTGCTCCCTACGCTTCTGCGGCTTATCCCCCTTCAACGCTATCTCTACCTTTCTCCTTTTCTTCCTATCGCTAATCTTTCCACCTCCTCAACTCTTCTCCTTCTCCTCTCTACCGTCATTCATCTCTTTATCTCTGCTCGCCTATTCAAAGTTGCACCGGTTACGCTTTCTTACCCCTCGTCGCGGCCCGTTTAAAAATTTATTCAAAATTGTCCGTAAAACTCGAGAGTCGAGAATCTAGAATCGAGGGTGGAGAGCGACGCAAGTGTTCTGAACGTAAAAATTGAAGGGGCCGTGTTAAATGGAAAGTTGACTCGTGCACGCGACAATGGATGAACACGTGTGCAAGCTACGAATATTTGTGCATGGAAGCGTGCGTATATGTGTTGCGAAGGAGAAATGGACAGATGTGTACGCGTGTACGCGTCAAGTAAAAGAGAGTAGCATGGAATAATGGATTGCGAAACTCGGGTTCGTAATTTGTGCATTTAAGGCGGTTTAATCGATCTACCTTGAACGTTGATCTGTCGATCGGAGGATATGCGCATAGGTGTGCGTGCGAGCTCGTATGTATGTATGTATCTACGTATGTTTGTAATGTATGTATATGTATATGTATCTGTTCTGTACATGTATATGTATATATAGGAATTTCGAAGGAATCCACGATCGACAGAATGGATACCTATTTTTAGTAGGGCATTGCCATGCAAAATTACAGAGCAGCGTTACGTTTTCTGTATAATAACGCGTGTCCGCGTGTCGCGTGTCGCGTGAGTGCCTGTGGCGTGTATGCGCCTGTACACGCTACACCACTCTTGCAAAGAATATTCTGTTTGATATTATCGATTGTTGAACGTTGTTGTGTTTACGTTTCCTTCGAGGCACGCTGTACTTTACTGTATCATAAAATACTTGTACTACTATTACAATAATTATAATTGTATTGCTGCAGATTAATTGCTACGATCGCCAATTCGTTGCGAACCATTGATCGATACGCGTCGTTTATCGTCAATGTAAATACGGGGCACCTCGTTAACGACCCCTCGTAAGATATTATCGGTGTCATTTGTCACCGCCGTTGCCGTCATCGTCATCGTCATCGTCATCGTGGCCGCACTCATCGTCCGCGGCTGTCTTGTCCTCGTTGCCGTATTCTTCTTATTATCGCTGCACGTGCTATTACTGACTATTACTAATATTATTATCACCATCGTCATTTTCATCACCATCACCATCACCATCACCATCACCATCACCATCACCATCACCATCACCATCACCATCACCATCACCATCACCATCACCATCACCATCACCATCACCATCACCATCACCATCACCATCACCACCATCACCATCACCATCACCATCACCATCACCATCACCATCACCATCACCATCACCATCACCATCACCATCACCATCACCATCACCATCACCATCACCATCACCATCACCATCACCATCACCATCACCATCACCATCACCATCACCATCACCATCACCATCACCATCACCATCACCATCACCATCACCATCAATCACAGTCATTGTCGTCGTCACAGTCACAGTTACAGCAGTCATCGTCGTCGTCGTCGCCGCCGCCACCATCGTCACTTTTCGTGCTACTATTCGTAATATTATTGCTATTAATATCATTAATATTATTAATATTATTCGTATTATCGTCACCATCCGCGTTAATATTATTTTGTTATCCGCGTCGGAATCGTTGTCATCGTTATCCGCGTGATCGTTGCGATAATCGTGGCTATCGTGATAACCCGCGTCAGCGTAAAGTTACGTTTTACCGAAGTCCGAATGCCTGTTGATTATATGCACAGATGGAAGAGCAGAACAGAACAGAACAGAAGGAAAGTCGTGCGAGCGCACAAGTGCGTAAGTGCGTCGTCGTAAACGCGTAAATGCATACATACATAAGGTGCGTGTACCGCGCGTACACGCATACATATATATATACATACTTAAAGTTAGTATCCATTCTTTATTCTCTACTGTATGTAATATTTTTATTCTATACCGTGGATCTAGCGTCGAGCGAGTGGGCACACGAGATAAGTAGATTCGAGAAGACGGATAAAAAAACGAAAAAAAGAGAGCTGTATAAAAAGCTGTTCCGCGGAGCGTCGGAAAAATTACGCTGAAATTATTTTTTGTATCGAATTGTAAGGGGCGAAGGGAGAACCGGATCGCTTCGACCTGTTTGTGGGAAATGTAAAATGGTGCTCGGTCGTGTACGTTCACGTGTACGTTCCCTCTTCTCTGCGACGCTTCGGGGAATCATCGCGAACAAATAATATATTTATAGTAAGTTACGAATTTAATTTTTTCAGACGAGACTATAAGAGCGAAAGGAAGGCAACCCCTGCCTAGTTTTTAGCGTAATTCTTGAACGATAAAGAAAGGTCATTGATAGTGTAAAAATACATCAATATTTATTGTACATAGAGCTAAAAAAAACTACTAACAAATAAAAAGGAATTAAAAATAAAGCTAAAGATAGAGGCTTGGCGAGGACCGCTTGCAGGAACAAGGGACTGGTAGAGAGACGGCGAAGAGCAGAAAGTTGCGCGGGGATCCGATTATTTTCTATCCGCTGCGCTGGCAGGCGAAACACGCGTGTCGGTGTTGTTGATATATCGATATATCGATATCGATGTCGCGGGTATAAGGATGCGTGAGAGACGTGATTGCATCGTTTAGCTAGGCTCGCTAGCAGCTTCCGCGGTACCTTGACTTTCGCCTCCTCCCTTTCTCCTCCCGTCTTTTTTTCTCGGCATTTGCCAAGTCTATGTACTTCTTTCTTTGCTCCGCGGTCATTCGAGTCCACAATTTGCCGGCTGCTCGCGCAATCACGGTTACGTGCTCCTTCGGCTTCTTGCTACGCAACCGTAGAAAGAAGATGATGAAAGGATTGGTGGTTCGACACTTGATCGCGTGTTTCCCATCGGCTCGCGGCTCGCAACCTGTCACAGCTCTCTTAGTTTTTCCCGAACGATCATCTACGCTACCCAAAGGTAGAAAGTGCAAAGTACGCTTTTATGTATTACCTTTGGCGACGGAAGACGCTCGAAGACGCTGGCGCGCGGACACATGCCACGCGCAGCGCAACCCTCTAACCGGGAAATTGTCTTACCTGTCGCCGATTTCTCGCTTTCGTTCTTTTCGCGCTTTCGACGACTGCACCGATCCGCCGTTTCCCATCCTCCTCGCAACCCTCGCGCGATGCACGATCCCCTTCAACAATCCACGATTCTCATCGTTCGCCGCATCACTTGACAATTTTTCCCAAACCGGTCCTTTATTGAAGAAGCGAAGTTGCAGTGACACGGCGAGCGGGAACCGCGCCTTCCCTTGTTTCCCCCTTCAAACAAGCGACTATGCAAAAATTTGAATTCTAATATATATCTTTCTTTTCATTTTCCCCGAAACGAATGGTGGAGGGAGAAGAGGAGAGAAAATCGAAAGGCTGCACTTTTCGGATTTCAATACGTTTATATTCCTCGTTTCCGTCTGTCGTCGGGTTTACAAAGCGCTCGCGTTCGAGTTGCAACGAGCGACCGCGATACAAAAACAAGTAGAAAATCGCGTAGCCGATGGAAAGAAGTCGATTTAGTTTCGTCGAGAGGTAGAGCTTACGAATGAGCCGACATCCCGGCGGGCTCACAACTCTCCCCCAGCTTGTGCAGCTTTCTTAGGTTTCTTGTTCTTGTTCCACTTGTCGGCGCAATAGCAAGCCTCCTTTTGCGCGTCCATGTAACTTTTGCAGCCTAGTGTAGTGGTGCCGGTGAAAAGCATTTTCGCCGCGGCTTTGCAAGTATTTATCACGGCGGACGTTTGGTAGCCGTCGCAATACTTGTACAAGCATCTCTTAAAGTCCAAGTCACACTTCTCTTTGTCCGAGTTGCAAGTATCGTAGCAGATATCGTGCGCGTCGCAACACTTGGTCATTTCTGCCAGCGGCAAATACTCTTGATTGATCTGCAATCGTTAAATCGATTAGCTTGCAATCGCGCGTCTCAAGGAAATGGAAATCACGCAGACAAGAGGCAGCTTGGAAAATTTGCATACTTCGATGCCAAGGGAACCGCATCCGTTGCTTTGCGGCTTGTGGTTCCAATCCGGTTTCGGCGGCATCCCTGAAATCGCCATAAAACGTTCTCATCGCGATATCGTGGACACTCGACGGGCATATTTATTCCCCTTGCGCTATTCTATTCTGAGTTACCGCCGATATGATTAGCATTTTCAAATTACGTAAATTGCGCGATATCGAGATCGAGTCGGAGTCGCAGTCGGAGTCAGGTCGCGGTACGTATCGCGGTAGATAACGTATTGGAACTGTCGACCAATAGAAACGCAATTTCGATTAGATTGCGCGAAGCGGCTGCTTTGTGATATCGAGACGTCGAAGATCGATATCGACTGTTGCGCATAGGGATAGGTTAGACGTTAGACGCTAGACCCTATTAGACACGTACCTCCCGAACATTGAAATATACAGTTCTCTTCGACCGCTGCGTCGAACACTTCGTGTATGTCTTTTATCTTTCTAGCTACGGTCACCGCATTCTCGAATAAATCTTCGAACACCGATTCCGCTGCCAATACGGCATCTTTTAAGTTTGACAGCAACCCAGCTCCGTAGCCGGACCACGCGTACGCCAGAAAAGTTAACACGTAGATCAAAGCTTTCCGATACTGCGAAAAATCCATTTTCACTAGCTCGCAAATCGCGTTCCCGATCCACTTAACGATACGCCGTCCCGCTGCCCCGTCTCGGGGTATTTTTAGGTAAATTTCCTCGTATAGATCGTGGACACGTGGAAACGAGCCACGAAATGGTTCTCCTCGCGAGTCGCGATATATGCGTGCACGATATACGATTCGTGTTTCGTATATACGCGTACGTGTTCGGTGCGCTTACACCTGCACGCTTCAATGAAATTCGAAAGCTTCGAAATTACAAAGCCTCATTTTAAGAGTTATTGCGGCGGCGTCCGCGGTACGATCGCGTTAAGGTCGCGAAGGTGCAACAGGGATCGGTGCAATCTTTCTTGCTCAAGCAACAGTTTTTATTAACATAACCAAAAAGATCAACAAATACGCGCGGTATAAAGGAAAATTGAGCGGCGGCGCAGAAGAAACGCGTTAAAGCTTCTTCTGCAGCTCCCCGCTTTCGTACAATTTCTTCACGTCGCTTCCACCGCCCAGGCATACTCCTTTCACGAATACCCTGGGCACAGTTCTAGCCCCGGTCATTTCCCCGAGGATACTTTGGATCTGGTCCGCGTCGTCCCTATCGTCCAACTCGATCACGGTGTACTTCTTTTGCAGCTTGTCGAACACCTGAGAGGGCGTTACAGAAAAAGTGAAAGAGAAGGATGTGAGAAAGGTGGAGCAAGAGGAACGGAAAAATGATGGTCGAGCGTATAATCAGCGTTGCGAGGAAAGCACCCGCCGTAGCCCTTGCCCCGCAATAGCCAGCAAGTTCCTCATTCCCCTATTGTTGGAGTAGTAGTGGGAGAATCGGTAAACTGGTAGGGATGAATCGCTTACAATTAGTTGCCTAACAATACGACGCAATGATGTTATATACCTTTTCAGCTCTCTCCTTTCTCTGAAGTAGTAGTGGGAGTAGTAGGTAGGAAAGTGGGGGGTTGGTCGACATTTTCAGGGATGTGAGGCAAGGGAAGTGCCATTCTGTGGGTGCTTTTTCTGGCAACGCTGCGTATAATACCTCTTTAGCCATCTTGCAGTAGGGGCATTTGATCTTGGAAAATATGACGACGGTGTCGGATGCGATCAGCTGATTAACTTGCTTCTTGGTCACGGACATCGTTGCTCGCCGCTCCCCTGAAAACTGATCGCCAGGCCGATTAAATCGAGCGGATCGCTGGCCACCGCGGAACGACCATACCTCGGCCTTAAATTTCCACGTCAACGGATTATCACAAGGAGATCGTTTTCTCCATCTACTTTGCCACTTTTGCCACGATATAACCATTTTCATGAACTTAACCACCTGTTTCGTACGTTTGCTCGTCGACCGTGGACATCGAGTCAACGATCATCTTCCACGTTCCACTGATAAAAGCCGATGCGAGGTTATGCGCGTTGCTTCGAAATTTCCCATTTAAAAACGAATGCATGCTTGACGAAATGACTAGAAAAATCTACTCCGATAACGATAACGATAACGATAACGATGCTTCTTATTCTTATTCTTCTTTCGACTCTGTTTCGCAGCGCTGACAGCCGAACAAAAGACTGCTGCAGGAGGAATCGATTCTCGATACGAAGCATTCGAATAGCGATCCCCCGTTTTTCTCATCTACCGCACGTATCTCTACCTGTTCATTGCACACGCGATTTTATTTGAAAATCGACGCGTCGCGTTGGACGTGCGATCGATCAACGATGTCGCTGTGTATCGCGGTTCGTACAACAATTCTCGTAACGCAAATATTCGTGGAAAAAGTCGGCACATGAATTTTTTTGGATCTTGATATTTCGTTCGATAGGTAGCAACACTTACGATTGTTCGAAAATTCGTACGACACCCAGAGTTCACGGGAGCACGGTAAACGG
The DNA here is from genome assembly GCA_028830335.1 of Eucera pruinosa. Classification (NCBI taxonomy): domain Eukaryota; kingdom Metazoa; phylum Arthropoda; class Insecta; order Hymenoptera; family Apidae; genus Eucera; species Eucera pruinosa. The sequence goes on from JAMYCR010000009.1 coordinate 20,222,764, forward strand.
TGAAGTAGAGAGAAGTACTTCGCCTCTCCTCTTATAACATTCGAGTTACAACGTTTCCATGAAAAGCTTAAGCTTTACGCTGCAATGCCGAGGTGCAAAATGTTATCTTTCTATTTTTACGCGCGCGTACCCATAAACGCAAAAATCCATTTACGTGACGCTAAAATGGTAAGGGGGCCAGGCCACAGCCTGATGATTTTATATGGGAGTAGATAGTCTATTTTATACTTCGTCAATGGTCATGCGTTGCACACCGTACTTTTTACAGTTCCCTTCACTGTGCACATCTTAAGCGACGCAAGCGCAGAAAAAAAAACGGAGCCACAATGTTGGCGGAGTTTCGTCTCTGTTGTTACTCTTTGGCGAAAGCATAGGCAATGCTTAATCGCAAATACGCACATGCACGTACTGCCTTCAAGTTTCATGTTTACGCGACTTTCAAACTTCTTTTACTCCTTTTTCCCATGTCAATTGTCCCTCGCCTGATGCTGATCTTGACGAACATCGGTGCGCAAAATGCACGTTTCGCGCTTTTCTCTATGATATATCGAAATCGGTTCGACCATTCAAAGATAAAGGGAAAGATGTAGGGGAAAACAACCGTGTTGAGCGAATGTTAAAACGACAGACAATGGAACAAGCGAGAGGAATCGATTAGAAATGAAATATTACATTGGATATAGCGAATAGGTGTAAATGTAGCTGGAGCGGAATTGGTGATACAACGACGCGACACGCTTGGATGCAAGGGCGCGAAGCGCGAACGCACGCGAGCCACGTGTCCGTGCCGCTGTGATGCTGCGACGTCACGACGCTGTGACGTCTCCTATGACCACCACTCGGATGCAGACGCGACATCACTTGCGAATCGCGAATCGCAAATCGCATCGCATATCGCATATTGCAATTGGCAAATCGCATTACAATACAGCAGATCTACTGGCAGTGAAACAGTCAAATGTTCTACGTCTTTTCTTCCTTTCTTCGAACTTTTCGTCGCTTGGATAGGTTAGAAGAGATTCAGGTGCAACGATTACGAAGCTGAAGTATCCGTTTCATGGAAAACATTCCGTTTCGCCTCCCGATAGATGCACATACGTATACGTACGCAAAGGCCATGTGACGCTTCTTCCACCGATTCATCGCTGCCCTTGCTTTGCGTTTCAACTTTTAACTTTCAACCGATACACGAATACCGAATAATGAATAACGAATAACAATGTGAATTACAAAAACAGGTTTCCATTGATTTCAAAGTAAACGCTGTCTAATTTATTCGAAGCGCAGCGACGTCGAACATGCCTAGAGCATCGATTGCGCGGTAAGAGAGAGGAAGGCAAGGTATTTCGCGACAATTTGCTCCGCATATGGAAGTGGGTCGAGTATCGCGAGGATGCTTGCAGGCCAACTTACGCGAGATGACCAGCAAAATGCTCTTTTCTGCCACCAGCTATCAGCCGCTAGCCATCAGCGCGTCAAATTCCACCTCCTTCCCATTCCATACGTTTGCCATGTTTCTCGCCCTGTTTAACTCGTAAACGCAATTCCGCAAATCATTTTGCCAATCATGCGCGTCAAACTCTTCACTTTGCTCGTCTTGCTCGTCAGTCCATTCGACGTGGTCGTCGTTGGTCATTGCGAGTCTTCGGAAAGAGAAGTACGTATCGCGTGGCTCGTTCCTTCCTAAGCGAACGATCGAGCCGTTACCATTATCGTTGCCCTTAACGTGGTACGTTGGTAAAGCAAAATGAAACTTGTTGCAGTGCAAGCAAAAGAGAGACACGGAATTAATACCGGAGCAAGACGATCCTCTTTTGATGTTCTCCACTTTGGATGGTTCCCTGGTCGGAATAGAGCAACGTTCCGGAAATGTACTGTGGCGGCAAAACGACGGTATCGTTTTTAAACGGTCTCTACGGAGACGTACGCTCGGCTGAGCAGCAGTAATATTTTTCAATTGCTTTTCGCAGAACCGATCGTGAAGGTGCCGATTGATCTGGCAAGAGCTTCCACGTAAGTTTGCTAGACGTTTGTTCGTCAGCATACGGACGTAGGATCCTCACGTAAGTTTCGCGCTTGCTTCAGGCCTATGTTTTTACCAGATCCAAAGGACGGCTCTCTGTACGCATACGGAGCGGAAACGGAAGCTCTGAAAAAGCTGCCGTTCACGATTCCTCAGCTGGTGGCCAACAGTCCGTGTCGCAGCAGCGACGGGATATTGTACACGGGTAGAAAGATCGATACCTGGTTCGGCGTGGACCCTACCACGGGCCAGAGGGAGCAGCTTTTGGGTTTCGACACGGCCAAAAATACTTGCCCGGTAGAAACGCAGAACGCCGTTCTCGTCGGCCGCACCGAGTACAACGTCATCATGGTCGATAGCAAACGTAAAGACCGAAAATGGAACGTCACGTTCTACGATTACTCGGCCGCCAAGATGGAACCCGAAGGGATAGAAAATTACGGTTCGACGCTTACCGTTGCTTACTCCCGCTACCTTTTCCTCGCCTCTTCCCTTACTCGCGTTCAGAGTCGAGAATGGTAAGAGCGGGCATTTTCCGCAGACTTGGTTCACTTTACGACCAGCTCGACTGGACGAATCGTCACCGTGGATAGGAGATTGGGAATCGTTTTGTGGGAGCTGGACGTGGAGAGCCCGGTGATTGCGGTGTACATCGTGAGAGAAGGTGGCCTGCTCACGATTCCCTTTACCAGCGTCGCGGATGAAACTTTGGACCTGCTGTTGGAACGGTTCGCCAACAAGCCGAGCGATATTCAACTGTTGTGAGTAGGAGCTCCACTCGATAGCCGACTCGCCAAACCGTTCGTCACGGCCAATCGTTCGTTAACGGCCGCTCTTTTCTTGCCACTTGCCAGTCCAACGTTATACATCGGTCAGCACAGACACGGACTTTACGCCCTACCGTCTCTCGTGGATTCGACCACGGCTACGATATCGAGCAACATCGGCCAGCTGCTGCTGGAAGGGCCGCTGTCGGTGCCGCAGTTGGCAAAAACCGATCACGGCAATCCTCCGGCGAGCGATGATTCCGCCGTATACCTGGCGTTAGGTAACATACCAGCAATATCGGCCAACGATCCACCCGCTAGCACTCCAACCAACACCTCTACGTTTCTTTGCTTTCTCGCGAAAACTAGGCCACTACGAAGTACCGGCGGAATACAAGCTGCAGGATCAACAGCCGCTACAAATTACCGGACGATCCGATCCTGTGATCGAAAGCCTACCCCTGCGATATTCCAACTCCAGCTCGACCAAACTGTCGTCATTCGATTTGCAAGATCGAATAATCGAAGAGGAAGCTAGGAAAGATGCCGGGGAGAAATCGTGGCGCGAGCTTATCGAAAGCGCTTACGCGGCCAGCAACGCGTGGCTCGGCCAGCAAGAAAACAAAGGCTTGAAATTAACGTTGATCGTGCTGTTGGCATGCATCCTGGCCATGTTCTGGTACTTGAACGCACAATTTAAGGAGTTCCAGCAGCTCTCACAGGTATTTCAATGACTCTTTAGGCTACGTTAGTCGCGTACGCAACGCTATCAGATGAGAATACGTTACGAATGGAACGCACGTGAGTTAGAAAGGGTTGCTTGTGCACGATGAAACAGGGTTCTCGAGAAACTAGTCAGAGCGGCGATTACCCCAGATCGAATACGCTGGCGGTTGCGGAGGACATGGGCCCAGGGGTGGTGAAGGTTGGAAAAATAACTTTCGATACCGAGCAGGTTTTGGGCAAGGGATGCGATGGAACTTTCGTGTATAGGTAAGCAGCGGAGTTGGTTGGTCGCTCGACCGTTCGCGGCAGATTCCAGTTGAAACGGTCGATACTCGCAGAGGGAGATTCGACGGACGTTCGGTGGCCGTGAAGCGTTTGCTACCCGATTGCTTTACGTTTGCCGACCGAGAAGTGGCACTGCTCCGAGAGTCGGACGCGCACGCGAACGTGGTGCGTTATTTTTGCACCGAACAAGACAGGATGTTTCGATACATAGCGCTGGAGTTGGCCGAAGCGACGTTGCAGGATTACGTGGCGGGCAAGTACAACAAGCAGAAGATATCGGCGAAAAGTATCTTGAGGCAGGCTACGTCGGGATTGGCGCACTTGCATCTTCTGGATATCGGTAAGCTCGGATGTGGCAAAGCGTAAGTTAGTTAACTTAACCGATGCATTAAAGTACACTGGGATGCTGGGATACTGGGATAGTGCACAGGGACATCAAGCCGCACAACGTGTTGCTGTCGACACCGGGACCACGCGGAGAAGTAAGAGCCATGATATCGGATTTTGGCTTGTGCAAGAAACTTCAGCTGGGTCGTGTATCTTTTTCGTGTAGATCGGGCGTAACGGGAACCGACGGCTGGATCGCGCCAGAAATGTTAAACGGCGACAGAACCACTTGCGCCGTCGATATCTTTTCCCTGGGATGCGTTTTCTATTACGTTCTTTCGGACGGAAAGCACCCGTTCGGCGATCCGCTGCGCCGCCAGGCCAATATCATTTGTAAGCATCTCCTGACCGCTTATCCGATCCGTCGCTGCTTACGCGGCTTCCCTCCTCCTTTGCCCCGTTTCATCGCTCTTCCATTTATCTCTGTTGCAGCCGGTGAAAGCGACTTGACTGCCCTTCACCACGCGATCCCTCAAAACGACAAACAGTTGGCGTTGGTGCTTATAAAGGCGATGATCTCGAGCAATCCATCGGAACGACCCCCGGTCGCCGCTGTCTATCGTCACCCGATATTCTGGCAATCCGCTCGAATCCTTTCGTTCTTTCAGGTCTGCTACTACTCCCCCGTTTTAATCGCAACGCTCATCCGTTGTAACGTTGCTCGACTTTCGCTTTTGCCGTTTTTCTTTTCCATTTCGATCAGGATGTGAGCGATCGCGTGGAGAAAGAGCAAACCGACAGTGCAGCGTTGATCGCGCTCGAGTCCGATAACGATCGAGTGGTGCAAGGAGATTGGAGGTTGCTCATCGACTTGGAAGTCGCCACCGACCTGCGCAAGTACAGAAGCTATCGAGGCGAAAGCGTGAGAGATCTGTTGAGGGCGTTGCGAAACAAGGTACGCGTTTCTTGCTGCGCGCCCCGTCCAATAAATAAACCTTCCACCCAGCTACGCTCCACTCCACGTTTCTTCGTCTCTTGTTTCTCGTAGAAGCATCACTACAGAGAATTGAGTCCGCAAGCCCAGGAAAGTCTCGGCGATATCCCGGACAAGTTCACCGACTACTGGCTGTCCAGATTCCCCTCCTTACTTTCACACGTTTGGTGCGCCATGCAACCTTTTCGCTACGAAGCAACCTTAAGGGACTACTATCACGAGCATTACGTATTCGCTGCAAGCAGCTGCGAAGCCGAAGCCTCGGAATCGGCTAGTAGCTTCTCGAGCAGTTGCGCGATATCGCAAGCTTCTTCTTGGAGAGTGCGAACAAACGTGGATTGGAGTCCGAATAAGAGCAGGTACCGTGGCGGTCACCGAAGAAAACACGAGAAGAAGAAGCTCGCCGCGACACCGCTCGCCTGGACTTTATCCTCCAGCTAGAGAATCGGTGAGTCCCACTAGTGCCGCGATCATTTGACTTTACCGCGTATCGCGTATCGCGTATCGCGTAATGCGTACAACCGGTGCGCCCTACGCGTACTGTATTAATTGTAAATAACACGATTATATCGGCAAACGGGCAGCGCAGCCGTGGTGTCGCGTACCTGTAAAAATCAAGCGGAAACGGAAACCAAGTGCAAGCAAAACAGTAGAATAAGTGTATACGTATATATAGTGGTATAATGGTATAATGGTATCTGTCTATCTAAATACAAAGTTTGACAACTGTTTATACCTGATAAGATACGCATCGTAAGTCCTGATCGCGTCTATCGATTACACGAGCACTTGTCTCTAGGTGGTTGCGTTCAAGCAAAGAAAGACAAATGCCAGACTGCTCGCAGTTACGTGCATAGGTAGCTATTAGATGCGCGCGGCCACGTGATTTCGCGTGTCAAACTTTCCCGTCCTGCATATTTTCATAACACTGTTCGAATGGAATGGAATGGAATTGGAATCTGAATTGCAATTGGAATGCCACGCATTGCAATGCAGTGCGCCGGAATGCGCTGCAATGCGGTGGAAGGCGGAGGAACGCAGAGCGACGGAACGGTGAAATATTTTCAGGTACGGTGAATCTGGTAAGCGGCGAGGAGAACACGTCGATGCTGCATTGCCTGTGTACGCTTGTTTCGTTCTCGCTCGATAACGCGCGTCCGATACGCGTACGTAATTCTTGTGTTCGCTTATCGTTCGCCCGATGCTTGGACTAGAAAGAAAAAAAGCAGGAGAGAGATATCGACTATCGAAAGGCTTCGAACAACGCGCGTGTCTTTGACGAACGAAAGAAGGATAGTATCGCGTTCTCGTTTGAAAGACAAAGGTTGCCGACCAGGAAAATGTTTCAGGGATGCGGCTTCTCCGCCGTTCTCTCCCTCTCTCTTTTCTCCCTCTCTCTGTTTTCTATTTTCGCTCGTCTTTCCTTCTTCTCGGTTCGGATGAATTCGGGCTCGTTCCAGAACTGAACTTCTCCGCTAGCGTATAGCACAAAGATCAGATTGGTTGCAATAAAGAAGCCGAAAACGATCCAAAAGACAAGTCTCCACTGGTAGAGAGAAGTCTCGTCGGGAGTCAAGAGGCCGACGATGGCCGGCGTGAGGATACCGGTGAAAGCCCCTATTCCGTTCACCAGAGCCATCAGAGTGCCCGAGTAATTCGGGCTCAGATCTAGCACGTTCACCTTCATTCCCGGATAAAACGTGCCTGCAACAGCCAACAATGAAGGTTTATGGTTTACGGTTTACGGTTTACGGTTTAGGATTTAGGGTTTAAGGTTTAGAGATGGAGATTTCGCGTACCCATTAGCGTGGCACCGATGGTGAACATGACAACGACGATGGTTCTGTCGCACTCGGCGTAAGACGCGCCCATGATAAAGGCACCCGGGCCGATCGAGGCAATCGTGGTACCCAGCTTGCGCACGTTCGTACGTGACATCACGTTCGTTGTGATCATCCAATCGGCCAAACTCGACGATATCACGCTGCAGATCCACATGGTCAAGTAAGGCAACGCGGAGAGGAGTCCGTTGCTTTTGATCGAGTAGTTGAGCACGTTGCTCATATATTTTGGTAGATCGTTGATGAGAGTGAAGAAGCCCCAATCGTGTCCCACTTGGGCGGCTATCAACGCCCAGACGGGCACCGATCGCAGCATGTGCCTCCAGGGCACCGACGGTGGCTTCTTGTGGGTGTGCGCCTGCATCCTCTCTCGCAGGAAATCCCTCTCTTTATCCGAAATGAACGGGTGCTGGTCCGGATTGTTGTAACAGGTTACCAGCCACAGCAGGAACCAAGCGACTCCGATGCTACCGAACACGTAAAACACAGCCGGCCATCCGTAGTAGTGAATGATGAAGCCGGACAAGGAGTTTGCGAATACCGTGCCAAGCTGACCGCCGGCGAACACCAACGAGCCGATCTTCGACCTCTCCTCCGGTGGCGTCCACTGGGCCAGCATCGCGTTTAACGCCGGGAACGTGGTCCCTTCGCAAAGACCCATCAATATTCTAAGCGCTATCAGGCCGCTTTCCTCCCCGAATTCAACCACCACTGGCGTGACCAACGTGAACACCGCAGTGGCCAGAATGCCCAGGCCAACCGAATGTTTCCCACCGAACTTCTCTGACAGTATTCCGCCGGGAAGATGCGTCACCACGTAGCCCCAATAGAACGACGACAGAATTGTATTCTAGCGGACAGAAGCGACGGTCAGCATCTCGAGCATATCGAGTTTCGTACTTGGAGGACGGATAACGCGCGGCAAACTGTACCTGCATCATTCCGTCCCAATGGTACTGCTTGGCGTTCGGCCTCGACTCGTCTCGACCCTCGTCCGCGACAGCCCCCGTCGGGCCGCAAGTTCCAGCTACATCCTCGTGGCCGGTTTTGTTCAACGGTACCACCATCTCGGTAAGCGTGATCGACAGGCAAACCCTCATCGCGTAAGCGTTGAACAACGCCAAAAATCCCATCACCGCAAATATCCATCGTTGCGGTATTCTTCCACCTGTGCACGCGTACACCGGACCTCTCTTATATTGCTAATAGAGCATGCACGAATGACCGACGAAACGAACGGTGTGGCAAAGAAAGCCCGAGGTCAACAGCGCGGAAGGAATGACGATTAGCAGCAGAGCCTTTCCCTATTGGCAGCTAACGAGCCGTACAAACCAATCTAGGTAAAGGTCAGATTCCTTGCACGTATGTACCACCTCGCTACACCCTCCTACCGCGCCGCCCCTAAACTTCCACTTTGATTGCGCGTGCAATTTCAATTTCAATTTCGATTCTGATTTCGATTTCGGCCGCGACCGCGACCGCGATCGTCATTTCAACCCGAAAAGGCAGCTGCGCAAATGAAGCGAGGCGGGGGAATTTCAATTTCGAAAACGCACGCATCCTTGAAGTTAACGCATGCCGCGTGTCCCATTCCCCTAACGACAACTCGTGATTTGCTTTTAATTATCTTCTTGTAATTCAAAGAACCTTCGCGAAAGGAGCGTTTTGCAATTCATTGTAATTTCGATCGGTCTGCTAACGTTCGATCGAACCCGAACCGACAAACTAGGCGAAAAAAATCAAACGACAGTTTACCCGCTTCGAATGTCTAGCAAAAGATAAGGAAGCCAAGTGCGAGCGAAGGTGGCAGGGACACAAGCTATCGTTCAACGAAAGAAAGAGAAAGAAAGCGTGAGAAGGAGAGCAAAAGGAAAGACGGGAGGATGCGATCAATCCATAAATTCATCGATCGACATCGATCAACGATAATCTGACAAAGTCATAAATTTTTTCGCTCCACTGACAATAAATTAAATGATAAACCGACGTACTCAGCATCAGTCGGTTTATCTTATCTGGCGATCTAAATATACGGAAAATCCAAACATGAGAGGAAAAAAACTACGAACATTTCGGTGCGATTTGACAAAGCGATTCGATAGATGGTAGATTCGCCAGAAAGATAAGACGAAAGCAATCGCTTGCTTTTTAGAGATATAAATATTCTTGCGCGCTGTAATCCCATCTTACGAGCAGCCAGTTATTTTCCTTCCTTCGACCATTAATCTTGCCACCTCTCATTCCAACGTTCTACATTTTTCCTCCAACGTTATGTAAAGCCTCCCTTTAATCGCGCTCTACTCCTATATTTCTATATTTCTGTATCTCTATATTCCTATATTCCTATATTCTTACTCCCACCTCCCTTTTTCTGTTTCTTTTTTTTTTTCTTCTACTACACCTTTAAGTCACACCTATAACTTTTTTGCCCACCGTTCGTTCATTTTTTCCGTTCCGCACGATGCACCGCGAGTTTCCTTCGCTGCTTCGCTCCGTTTTTCTGGTTTTTTTTTTCATCCAAGTATCTGTATAATGTAAAAAGGCCCGAGGCACGTTTGCAGCTCTGGTCTCTGCCACTTGACGCGCGCGAACTTTGCCAAAGAACCGTCAAAATAGTTTAGCGCGGAAAAGAAGGATCGTAGCAGCGCGTTATTTACGATGAGTCGCAGCAAATGGTTCGAGCTCGCGGTGGATCTGTAGATCGGTAGATCGGATAACGGAATAGTATAAAAAAGAAGCGAGAAAAAAAACGATAGCTGCATGTTTGCAATTTAAAGATGCAAGCGATACTTACAACACGTTTTCCAGGTGGACAGCATTCCGTCGATGAAAATATGTCCTCGGATTGCGGTCGATGCGCGCAGTTAGTTGAAACGGCAGGTATATCGAGAAGGAAAAGTGGAAAAGGTGAAAAAGGCGAAAAAGGCGAAGAAAAGGAGGTGAACGTAAGTCAAGGAGCGAATGGCTAAGAAGGAATTGGGAATTTGGAGAGCTTAAAGTCGTGAATTGTAGAAGATACCACGTTTCAGAGAAAAGTGAAACGCATGCGATCGGTTTATCGAGAGAACGATCAGATAAACCAGTGTCACGAAAATCACCTAATTGGAGGAGAAAAAAGAATAGCCGACACGCGTATATTCCGACCACATGTTGCGATTAACTGAACCGATGCTCTGCGTGCGAATTCATTTTATACTGGAACACGTGTTCCTCGCTGAACGCGAAAAGGGAAAGGTAATGCGGATAAAAGGCTAAGCCTAAGCGTACTCGGTAAAAGTTAGCGCTCAGAAGCCACCAGTCACGTTGGAGGGGACTGATAACGCGCAACCTGTTGTCAACTTATTCTCGATACATTGTAGTTCTTTAACCTTCCTACGTCTACTTATACTATTTTATTATCTTTCCTATTCGATCTTCACCCTCTCAATCCGATTGTCGCATCGTTTCCCGCCCCATCCGTCCCCTCCCCCCTCGTCACGTTCTATCGTAAAGCTCATGCCTCACTCACCTCACAACTCGCGCCGTTTACTACTACGATTCTCCTCTCCTTTCCTTTACCTATCTATCCTTTCTCGAAATTAGCCAAACTGATATGCAAACCTATCCAAATGCCTGTGCATGCGTATAGCGCCAGACAAAACGATGCAACGCTTTCTATACTTGGATGTTTCGTAAATTGACAGTGGTATAAGAAAACGTACACCTTTAGTCACCCTATACATTATCGGGTACGCCTCTCCGAGTGTGCATGCGAAACCTTAAACTTCTGCAACAACAGTAACAGCAACAGACTTACATAAAAAAGTGTAAAAACGCTAAAGTGATGTATAATAGTAGTCGAGTATTTAGGTAAAAAATTACTGGCTCTGTTAAAGAAGACAAGGAGAAGGGGAGAGCGGGGCCGCGAGAAGGCATCGGACAACGGTGAATTACATTATCCGAAAAATTGCAAACGTAATACATACGAGTGGTGGTAGTGTTGTATGTAGGTGGCACGTGGGTATGCGAGAGCGCGATAAGGCGACCGATTTTGCGTATGGCTTCAAATTTCGAAGCATCTTATGTATAGATAATATAGTTTAACTAAATTGATAGATCATCCGGAGAAGTACAAAGTTCGAGTTGCTGGCGATAATTCTAACTAGATAACGTAAAATAATATTTCGCGTGAAAAGATATCAAGGTTTTAGAATGGCTTCGCCACTCGGTCAATCCTCATGAAAGCGTGAATCTTGCACACACAAAGAGTATACCAAGCGTTCTATAATTTCGTCGAACAATGTAGATTCTCGGAATAGATGAGACGTGTTTGATGCAACGGTCGATAACGATCGACAAACAGAATATTTACGTATCAGCTTCATGTACCACGGATTACATCCGCTATCTCGATTCCCGATGACTGTGAAAAATAGCCAGCATCTCGATAACGTGCAACGCTAACGACTGTGAATCGTTCGCGCCTTTAATACCGCCGGATCAACCGCCGCTCTGATAAACGCCAATAAATTTGACAACAATCGACGTGCGCGTTCGCGTCTCCTCTCCTCTCCTCGCCTGTCTCCACTCCCCGCCCCACTCCTTCCTTCCTCTTTGCTGTTTCTCATAAATCTCTAGAATCGTCGCCGAGCAAAATTAAAGAAACGTTGCAAGCAAGAATTTGCGCGACTAGCAAATTTTATTAGAAAAGTATTATAAAAGTGGCGTAGAATCGGCGATCGGTGCCATAAAGGGTTATGTTTACGTTTACTAGACCATCTTAGCACCTATCTTTGTAGGCTCTTCCTAATCCTTTGTAAATGTCAGGTATTTTGCGTTGCAGTCTGCTACATTCTCCCTTGGCCATAGCTACAGCTGCCCCCAACTCCCTCAGCTACGAAACAACGTGGCTACAAGTTCTGCGATACCTCTGATACTTCAAAGCAAATAAATATGTGCTGGGAACTTACGCATTCGTTTGCCATGTATCTTTTACACATATCGAACAAATTGCGCACGTCCCAGGAAGCCTCATCAGGCTTGCCTAGCTTTATAAATGGACAATGCGGTTGATGCTTCACGTGCTCGGCCCTAAAAGCACACGATCGGTGTCGCGTTAGCGAGTACAGAATTTTAAAAGCCATAAAGATGGTGAATCGGTGAACCTATGAATTTGTACCACGGATCGTCGTCTGGATCCCAGCCATCCAGCTTTTTCGAACAGACAAAACATTCGACCAAGTCTGGCTCCTCTTTGCCACCTATCGCGAAGAACCCTGCCCGGGCCATTTGTTCCGGATTGCACGAATACTCGGGAGACTGAAAAGGCCAGTCCTTGAACGTTTTCAATCTACCCACCTTCCAAAACGTCGAGTTCACCTCTCTGTACACAATACACGATACAGGATATATATGCCATATGTTCATTTATCTTGCGTTATCTTTACTTGGATAGAAACAAAAGGTCAAGTAACATAATGTGCAGCTTACGGTAGACATTCGTCCATAATAGCCAGATAAAGCACGCTTTCAACGCGAGTTGTTTACCCGGCAAAGCCCGGCAACAATACGCGCTAACGTACAGAGGCGACATTTCCCAATTTTCAGACTAGCCAATTTTATGCGCATGCACGAAAATTCACCAATCACAGTCGGACCTGATGACGCATTCGAAAAATGTGTTTCTATCGCGCATGTGCAGCAATGATGCCGAATCAGTATGCTAAACCTATACCACGTGACCCTTGCGCGCGCTCGTTTCATTTTCTACCTTTTACCTTTTACCTTCTACTTTCTACGGGGTTTGACGAATATTTTTTCACTTGTATATCGTACATTGTATATCGTATAGACCTACCATCGACCGCCGACCATGCATTAGCGCAGCGGACTGCGGAGCGCTTGTTCGAACCAGCTTTCAAGCCTAGAGTCTGAATTTGAACCCGAATTCGAATCCCAAATGTTAAACGCAACCGATAATCTTCCGTATTCTCTTGCTATATTTGACTGCGAAATTGTATGGATGATTGACAGCTCTCGAGTCCAGCCATCGATGGTTAAAAGAGTCAGCAATCTCACCAGCTATTTGGCAGATTGACCGATTTGCCAGTTTCGTTGCCGACTGTACGATTCCCATGACGACGCGGCTGTTGCTCGAGCAAGGGAAGCAACTCGTAAAAAGCAGGCTAGCCATAGCCGCAGTGCAACTTTTCATTCGCTATGAACGTCCAAGAGCTGCAAGTATTTAGCGTGATAGGATTCGATGGTTTGTGGTTACTAGGCGTACTTGCCTCTACTACAACCGCGAGTCGCGTCTATTCCACATTGGAACGATTTTTGTTGTCGTTGTTGTGATTATTGTTGTCAGGTGTAGCGAGAAACGGGTTGCGATTGCACCCCGACGGAGAACACCTGGTATACCCGATGGGAAGTAAAATTGTGGTGAAGCATACGAAAACTGGTGAACAATTCTTCCTTACGGGTCACCAAAATGTCATCTCTGCTTTGTGCGTTTCGCCTGGCGGCGATTTCATAGCTTCCGGTCAAGTAAATCATCACGGCTTTAAGGTGATCCGTTGAGATGTACTTTGAATTCGAGCGATCCAAACGCCTTTCTTTTTTTCTTTCTCCACGTTCTGCGCGTTTGCAGGCGATGGTTATAGTGTGGGATTACGGAAGGCGAGAGATAAAAAGTAGCTACGAGATGCACAAGGTGAGGGTGGAAGACGTGTGCTTTACGAAGAGCGGCCGATATCTGATCAGTCTGGGAGGGAAAGACGACGGTCGGGTGATCGTATGGGACGTGGAGAACGGAAGCCCTCTCTGCGGTATACGCCTATACCTATGAATATTATACCTATAAAGCTGTGCTTCTTCATCTCGTTACGTGATATCGCGCGAACGAACGCGCCGTTGCAGGTAGCATCGCTGGAAACGAGGCATCGGGAAACGTTGCAACGATCGCGCGAGTAAACCTTTACGAGAACAGCTTCCTCACCGCTGGAGACAGAACTTTGAAATTGTGGCGCATCGATTCGAAAGATCGCAAGCTCCGCGGAACGGACGTAAAGGTCGGCAAGATCAAGCGCGCTATCGATTGTCTGGCTGTAGACGAAAACGATGAGAATATTTATTGCGGAACAACGTCCGGCGACATAATGAAAGCAAGGTTCTTCCTCTCTTCCCTTCTGCCCTTTTTCCTTCGTTTGCGTCGCCAGCTGATCTCGTTAAATTCCCCTTCATTCGTTTGGCAAATCTAAAGGCTAAACATAGGAGATACCGAGAGCGCGAGCAAGTATCCCGTGTTGATCGGATGCTACTGTAAGCTGGCCAAGCTGACCAAACGTGCCAAGAACACCGGCAACGGCCATGTGTACGCAGGTGGCGTGAAAAATTTGTTGCTGTTGGAGAAAGAGAAGCTGATCGTGGGTACCGGCGACGGAACCGTCGAATCCATCGAAATAGCCAAAGGATGTTTACCACCGGTTACCGCAACCGCGACCGCGACCGCGACTCGAACCAGCAATCTACCGATCGTGCCGGCGATAATAGCAGTGAGTAGCGAGTGCACTGCGTCGTTTACTATTGCTACATTTAGAAAGTAAAGGGAAAAGGGAAAAAATGTCAGGATACGTGACAATTTTGTAGCATTGCGCGACTAACGTGTGCGCCACGGTCACCTCGATCGTCCGATACAAAGCTGATCTAATATTGGTAGGAACCGCTCTCTGCGAGATACACGAAATCCAATTGTCGACTTTTCGCACGCGCTTGATCGTCGCCTGTCACACCAGCTCGGTATACGGTCTGGCGTTTCCACGGTAAATCTTTCCTTCCGCAACCGTACTCGCTTGCACTCTCGCTTTCCGCTTCTGTTTCTATTGTCACGCAACGCAACACAACACAACATCTCGATAATCCAACGTTGCAGCAACTGTTCCGAGATATTTGCCACCAGCGGTAAAAATGACATACGTGTGTGGAAGCTGATCGGGCAAAAAGAATTGCTTCGAATCACCGTACCGAATTTCACTTGCTCCGATCTGTGCTTCGCGTGCAACGGTGCATCCATAATATCCGGTAAGTAGGGGGGGTGTTTCGAGGTAGATCGAGGTAGCAAATTTCCTTTCCTCTCATTTATCGGATGGGATGGTTAATCGGACGAAGCGTGGAACGACGGCGCGATAAGAGGATTCGCGCTGAACGGCGGGAAGTTGTTGTTCGAGATTAATCGCGCTCACGTGAAATCCGTGTCGACGATCGCCGTGACCAACGACGATTGCAAGCTGATCAGTGGCGGGTGCGACGGCCAGGTAAGCACGCAAACCTACCCATTTCTAATAGCTTCTATCACTTTCCGTTTCGTTCGATTGGCCTTTCGCTTGCGTCGACCTATGTAGGTGCGAGTATGGGACGCGAAATCGGAAATGCGCCACTTGCTGCAAGTGTTGAAGGAACACCGAGGCCCGATAACGTCGTTAAAGGTTTCGCCCGACGACAAGAATCTGCTCAGCTCTAGTACGGACGGCACCTGCATATTGTGGGACTCGAGGTAGAGATAACACGCGAGAAACAATGTCAGCGTTAAATGGCAAATGGTTAGTGGTTCGTTGACGCCGTTTAACACCGTTTACACCGTTTGGGGTTTAGAAATTTCACGAGGATGTTTATGCTGCGGGGAAACACCATGTACATGGACACGTGTTTCGTTCCGAGCGGCGTGCAAATTTTAACGTGCGGTACCGATCGGAAAGTGGCTTACTGGGAAACGTTGGATGGCTCGCTGGTCCGGCAAATGGAAGGTTCGGTCAGCGGAACGTTAAACACGATAAGCGTGAGCCAGGACGGGGAGTATTTCGTGACCGGGTCGGACGACTCGATCGTGAAGCTCTGGCAATACCGTAGCGGCGCTACAATTTCCATGGGCCTGGCGCACGCTGCTCCCGTAACCGCTTCCACTTTCGCCCCAGACAGTCGCGTTATCCTAACAGCAAGCGCCGACGGAGCTATCATAATTTGGAAATACCCTGCTGCATCCGAAACATCGTCATCGATCGCCAGCGATAACAACGTTCAAGGACCATCGATAATGCGCTTATCCTTACCTGCCATCTAATTTACACAATTTCCCAGCCACTCGTTTATCCCCATTAAATCCCTCTTATCTATCGCGCAAAATCTTTTGCCGTCCTAACAAATCGACGGCCAAATTTCTATCCGCATCACGCTGCATTCCAATGGAGAAAATGGAGAAAACAGAGAAAACAACAGCATTTATTTCTTTCTGCGCGTCGTTTAATGGATCTTCGTCCGTATCAAGCATACATAGAACCGTGCGTTTCGCGATATGCAATAATCAGTTTGTATTTGACGGTAAAGCTAGTAGCGGTAAAAGATCCGCGGGTCGATAAAAGAGTGAGGAGCGGCCGACGGTTGATGAGGCGAAGCCGTTTAACCCCAAGCTTGGCTTTTGCAGTAGTGAAGGATCAATTTCCCGTCCGCGCCGTAGCACTCGTACAAATTTTTTACCACCTGATCCGGTGCAGGCGCAAACGTCTGATTCACGTAAAGAAACTGGTAAGCGAGAAAACCTGTTACGCCAAACGTCGACCAAACATGGTAGAATAATAGAATAGTAGAATATTAGAAACAGTAGGTATCGTTTTCATTTTGCGCTTACCAACTTTTCATTCGAATCTAACTTAAGGTATCTTCTGATAAAATCTGAAATACGACCTATGCAGTAATCCTGGCTGACAGACCATTTCTTTTTCTTCATTATCGGCGCGTTTCCAGTTGCCTTTAATAAAATATCGACTGAAACATTGGCTAGATTAGCATCGCTCGAACGGCTGTCTCCGCGGCGCGCAACCAACGTTCTTCTACTTCTATTTCTACTATTGCTATTACTTTTCGCTTTGTCCTTGGAAGCAGCTTGCACTCCGTTTCGAACTAGCAGCGCAGTTTCAGCCGGTATCGCTTCCAGACTTGCAGGGGCTTCCTCGTTTGTCAAATTTTCTCCCATATCCTCGCACTTTCCAATCGTTTCCGTCCCAACCGATTCGTT
Organism: Eucera pruinosa; assembly: GCA_028830335.1. Lineage (NCBI taxonomy): Eukaryota > Metazoa > Arthropoda > Insecta > Hymenoptera > Apidae > Eucera > Eucera pruinosa. The sequence continues at coordinate 20,239,772 of JAMYCR010000009.1, forward strand.
CCCTTCCTTCTCGGACATTTCGTATTTACGTACTCGCAAATCGGAAGATACAAACTTAACTTTAGCCTTAACCTTAATCGAGATATCAATAGTAGCCTGCTTTTCGTCGTGCTAAACTACGTACGAGATCATGCTGTAAAACACGCGTTACGCAAAACTAGCTTGAAATCGAGCTATTGATAAATAGATCGACGTTACTCTTCTTACTCCGATCAGTTCAATAACCGTAAACAAATTTTCACTTGCTCGAAACCCTGATTTCCAATCCGAGCACACCAGCGACATCTCTCCGCTCTCTTCGCTTTTCGCGTTTTCCCACGCAAGTCTCTAGTCGCAAGACGCAAGCCAACAAAATTTACGGCCATTATAACTTGTCGTTTATCGCTGTGTCCCTGCTATGAACCAACTCAAAGCTTTTCTAAGCTTTCGTGGATCGAGACGCCATGCTTACTTGCGCCTCCGACGCACCGCTAGATCGCTAAACGTCTATAAACCATTAGCACTAGACTGACTAGATTAGGTGACTAGGTGGTACTATATAGTAGAGCAGCATATCTTTTATAGTTTATATTAAATATTGATACACTCGTAGAGCGAATTATGTGTGAGCCAGGGAGCCTAGTAATATGTTACCAAGAGGGGAGGCCTGATGGCCGATGATCGATGGCTGGTGCCGGCAGAAAATAGCATAGAATGAGTGGTCTATACCGTACACCGTCTATGGTTTTACGATTTCACGTTTAAATGTTGGTCGTTGCGGTTGCTGGCGTTCCTAAATCCTTAGCATTCGCCGTTGTTGCCATTTTACAAGAGATAGATGACAATCGTTTTTGAGCGATGCTGCGCGTACGATGAGAGTATGAGAGTTGAGAAAAACATTGCACGCATCTGAATCGTACGTACACGATACACGTTCGCGCGTAGCGAAAAACCTTTCTCTATAGTTTCTCGCGACACATACTACTTCGATAGAAGAAGGAAATTGTTGCAACGATAATCGTATTTACGATTTGCGGATATTTTATCGAAGGTAATCGATCGATATCTTTTACTTTTATCATTTCTACTTTGCACCGTTTACACGGTTAACGTTGAACCTTTTACTCGACACGGATGTTCGTCGAACAGAGAAGCGGAATAGCGAATCATCGAAATATGCCCGAAAGCACAATGGACACTGGTAAAATCGTAAAGATGGAGGTAGATTGCAGCGGCACTTGCGACGTGAAAATTCCAGAATGTAAGAAGCTGGCGCACGAAGGAAAGCTGCACGACGCTTTGGATCAGCTGCTGGCATTGGAAAAAATAGCCCGAACGGTGAAACTTGGAAATAGTATTGCGTATACTTAATCCAGTTCTCTTTAGAGACTCGCACGCGTTTTAACGACAATTGTAATTCGGATATCGCTCAGGATGCTGACATGGCCTCTACCTCTCGAATTCTGGTAGCAATCGTTCAAATTTGTTTAGAAGCCAAGAACTGGCCACTTCTGAACGAACATATAGCATTGCTATCAAAAAGACGGTCCCAATTGAAGCAGGCCGTCACGAAAATGGTTCAGGAATGTTGCGCATATGTAGACCAGATGCCCGACAAGGAAACCAAGATCAAATTGATAGAAACGTTGCGCGCGGTAACCGAAGGAAAGGTAAGCAGTCGCGCGTTTCCCTACTCTCTTTTCGCCTCTTCTCGCAAACTATTTCAAATCCGGTCATTACCTCGTTTTATTGCAAGATATACGTGGAAGTGGAAAGAGCCAGACTTACTCATCGGTTGGCAAAGATCAAAGAGGAGGACGGGGATATTTCGGGTGCCGCGGCTGTTATGCTGGAGCTACAAGTACGTACAAGTACGCGTATCAGACGAGATGGAGAACGCGTGACGTGTGACGCGTGTTTCAGGTGGAAACGTACGGGAGCATGTCCCGGCTGGAGAAGGCGTCCCTCATCTTGGAGCAAATGCGACTCTGTTTGGCGAAAAAAGATTTTATGCGCACTCAAATAATAGCGAAGAAGATCAACGTAAAGTTTTTCAGCGACGAAAACGACGAAGAAACGCAGTCCCTGAAGTTGAAATATTACGAGTAAGGAAACCGCGTTCTCGTACGAAATTCTTGCAACTTGCAATCGCGGCTCGCTAACTTCCCCTTGCGTTTTTTCTTTTTTTTTGCTTCAGTCTGATGATGGAATTGGCCCGTCACGAAGGCTGGCACTTGGAACTGTGCAGACACAATCGAGCGGTATTGGAAACTCCAGCCGTTAAAGACGATCCTAAGAAAAGGCATACCGCTCTTTCGCGAGCCGTTCTCTATCTGGTGCTAGCACCGCACGAGCCCGAGCAAGCCGACTTGACCCACAGACTACTCACCGATAAACTATTGGACGAAATACCGACCTACAAGTAGCGTTACAAGTTTCTCTACTTCCGTTCGATCGGTTAACTCGCGACTCGCAACTTCCACAGCCAATCTTCGTTTTCTTTCAGAGAATTGTTACGGCTGTTTGTTAATCCAGAGCTGATCAAGTGGTCCGGACTTTGCGAAATTTACGAAAGCGATCTTACAGCTACGGAAGTTTTCAGCCCGTCGACCGAGGAAGGTTGCAAGCGATGGGCCGATCTCCGAAATCGCGTGGTCGAGCACGTACGTTTCCAAGCTTTATCTAACCCGTCCTCGCTACCCATCTACCTTCTATCATCTCCTCTACTCTTCTCGCTCGTTCCGTGTTGCAGAATATTCGAATAATGGCGAAATATTACACGAAAATTACGCTAACTCGTATGGCCGAATTATTGGATTTGCCGGTGGAAGAAACGGAAGGATGCCTGTGCAATTTGGTAGAAACCGGCGTGATAAACGCTCGCACGGACCGTCCAGCCGGTGTAGTTCGTTTCACCGGAACTCAAGAGCCAGCCGCGCTTTTAGACGCCTGGGCTGCTTCTTTGTCCAAACTCATGAGTCTGGTCAATCATACTACTCATCTTATTCATCAAGAAGAAATGTTGGCTGTAGCTCAAGCTTGAAACACTCCCTTCTCCCTTCCTTTGCTTCTCTTTTTCCCCTTTTTCCGGTCTTCCCCCTTTCCCTTCTTTTCGCCATCTTCCATCTCTCGCGTTCTCCTTTTTCATTCGCTTTAACATCGTTCGCCAGAATTTTTCCTACCTTCCTCTACGCCAATGCCAATCCTCTGCACTACTTGCAAATTTCTTTCTAATAAATATATTCGATATCTATGTTTGGATTAGCCTTTGTCTCTTTATTTGTCAAATGCACTCCACGGCAGGGCATCGCGTTACCGTCTTAATGTTAAACGGAATGCGAGACGTAGCCGCTTCTTGCCGGGATAATTACAAAGTAGCAAGAAAATTTAGCAAGCATTTGTCAATAGTTGGCTGCCAGAGTATATGGCTCCGGTAATAGTAAATTCGGAACGGGAAATATTAGAAATGCGCGTGTAACGCGAGTAGGAGTACTTGCCAAGTACTGGAGTGGCCGATAGTTGCTTCAATTTTCAACAATGCAACCAGAAAGCACTCGGAATCGATTCGGAGGTTAGAGGCACGCGATTGGCGAGCTAACCTTCCATCCACTCTATCGAGTCTTGCAACTTTTATCATCGCGTGTTCTTCTATCGTTAGTAAACTTATGCCAGTAAACGCGATCGTCGCAACAGCAAATAAGCTGCTTTGCCTATCAGACAAGGTCCACGAGTCGCGGTAGCAATACTTATTTAGGTGTGCGCGTTTCTAAAAGCACCGCAAGAATGAATAGATTTCTGGTTAGGCGAACGTTTGTAACGGGTCAGACATTTAAGGGAACGCAAAACGAATTAGCCGGTAGTGGACAAAATTACGTAAAATGTGGATCGAAGAAGCGACGAAAATATTCGGAAACCGTTTTGCTTCCGCGTACCGAATTTCGGACGCAACTCAACGGCAAACAACGAATAGAGAAAGACAAATATTTAACCGAAGTAAGTGCAGCTGTTATTTTTACTTTAAACGTTCTTACGTTCTTACGCTCTTACAATCTTACAATCGCTCCATCGTAGAAATGTGGCTTTTCCGAGTTGTATCGATGGCAGAGAGAGAATCTCTCGGGGCCGGATTTCGTTTTGCACGACGGGCCCCCATACGCCAATGGAATTCCGCACATAGGACACGCCATCAACAAGGTGTTTATTCCTTTCTACCCTCTTCGTGTCGTTAGATATCCGCCGCTTCGCTCTCTACTTTACCTTTACGCTTTTTCATAGATTCTTAAGGATATAACATTGAGATGGAAAATTTTGAGCGGCACGCGAGTTCACTACGTACCGGGTTGGGATTGCCATGGGCTGCCGGTCGAATTGAAAGCCGTTCAAGGCGATGTACGCGATCCTTTAGAGGTCAGGAACAAAGGTATACTCGAAAGCAACATTTCTCTCCCACCCCTTCCTTTCCCTTCTCTTCTCTTCCTCCTTTTCTATTAGATGCACTTAGTTTACCGTTTAACAAAAAGCTCGCAAATGCGCGGAAGAGGCAGCCGCCAAACAGAAAGAAGCTTTTCAACATTGGGGTGTAACAGCCGATTGGAGCGAATCCGGATGTTACTTTACCAATCGATCTTGGTATATGAAAAATCAGCTTCGACAGTTCGTCGAGCTGTACGAGAGGGGTGTCGTGTTTCGGGACTTTATGCCGGTCTACTGGTCTCCTTCTACGAGGTAAACGTCGCTTGAACTCAACCGAAATCCGAAAGTATACTTTCTCTTAGCTACTATTTATCCATTGGTCGGTTCGCGTCGTAGAACGGCCTTGGCAGAATCGGAATTGGAATACGATGAACGGCATCGAAGCAAAAGCGTAATCGTTCGTCTACGCGTGGACGATGTAGACTGTATCTTGGTGGATAAGTTGAAGCCGAATTGGCCAGGAAAAGGCGCGGTGTACGCGCTCATATGGACCACCACGCCATGGAGTTTGGTAGCCAACCAAGCTTTGGCTTACTCCGCAGACGCAACGTATTCTCTCGCCGAAGACGATCAAGGCAATTTAAATATCGTTGCGGAAGAATTGCTGCAAGCCGTGCAATCGAAAATCGGCCCTCTGAAGCCGGTAGAACGGTTCAAAGGTAACGATCGATTGTTGGCTGAAAACGTTCACGTGGACGGCCGGATATTTTACTTTTAAGCAGACTCGAATTATCGTTCGATCAGGCAAACAATTGGAGGGCTGCGTTTACTTGCAACCATTCGAGAAAACGAGACGGCCGTTTTTAGCTGCACCTTACGTTACCACGGACGTTGGCACGGGCTTAGTTCATACCGCTCCTGCGCACGGTCCGCAAGATTTTCTGGTCGCCCTTGAAAATAACATTCGCATCGTAAGTGGTGGATAACTACCTCTCCTTGTCCCCGGCGATGTCCCGCCGAGCAAACAGATGCAATTTTGTTCGCGTATGCTACAGCTATCGATGATAGACGAGCAAGGACGGTACAACGAAGCAGCTGGGCCAGATTTCCACGGATTAGAAGCGCTAACGGAGGGGGTGGACAAAGCGATAGAGCTTTTGGCCGAACACGTATTGCACGTGGAAACGTTAACGCACAGCTATCCGTACGATTGGCGAAGCAAGCAACCTATCCTGATCCGTGCTAGTGATCAGTGGTTTATCGATATAAAGTCCATCAGAGAAAAAGTTATCGTAAGTCATCCGCGTGCAACTTGTATCGTTTCACGCTCGCAACGCACGCAACTACATTCGTACGATATTCGTTTGGCTAATTCCTGAAGAATAGCATCGCCGATGTGAAGATATATCCTAGCTGCAATCGGACATCCTTTACGAACGCTCTACTGGCTGGAGTGAAAGATCGCCCTTACTGGTGTATTTCGCGGCAACGTTTTTGGGGAACGCCTATACCAGTGTTTTACAGCAAATCAACCGGCAAACCGTTTACCAACAAGTAAGCAATTCGAGTCTGCCTTTCGAGATAATCTTAATCGGCCATCCAATCTCTGCTCGCTATTCCTCGCGTTTCTTCTCTGTGCCAGAGAGTTAGTGGAACGCTTGTGCGATTCAATAGATCGATACGGTCCCGACTGTTGGTGGCAATACTCGGTGAAAGAGTTAGTAGGATCGGACGCGATCGAAAGATGCAACATTGCCGTGGACGACGCGGAAAAGGGAAAGGTGCGCGTTTCCTTCCGATCTATTCTCATCATCTCTATTACAGTGATTATATCGCAGCGATTGCATATGTTTCTGTAATACATTTGCCAGGATATCATGGACATCTGGCTGGATAGCGGAATATCGTGGTCGATAATTCCCCCGAACGGAAAAGCCAACCTTTATTTGGAAGGGCAGGATCAGTTCGGTGGTTGGTTCCAGTCATCCCTGATAACGTCCGTAGCGTTGCAGGAACGTCCGCCTTACGAGTAAATATGCGACGTTCAGCGCGTCTCGGGCCACACTGCATACTTAACTTACGTCTGCTCGGTTTAGCGATTTATTCGTGCATGGATTCGCGGTCGACGAAAGCTGCACGAAGATGTCAAAATCGGTGGGAAACGTGATCAATCCGGAAGAACTTTTACTGGGTGGCTCTAACTTGGAGAAGAATCCGGTATACGGTGTGGACGTTTTAAGGTATCGGATCGAAACTTTCTCGCACACGAAGAAGCTTCTTACAACTCGTCGCTCTTTATTTGCGTCTATTCGATTCAGGTGGTGGGTAGCCTATCACGGATCTCAACACATGCAAGTGCCAGTTTCCAAAACATTACTTGACGGATGCAAACAATCCGTTCACAAGCTTCGCCTGATATTGCGCTTCCTTCTCGGGGTTTTACATCCTTATCCTCGTAATCGGAACGCAACTTGCGAACCTTGCTATCGAACTATCGACAAGTATATGCTGCACTTGCTCTATCGCTACAGCCACCAGGTAATCCATCAGCATTTTACCATCGACGATCGGCGATGAAAGAGCAAAGGGCAGACGTTAACGTTATTTCTGGGTGATCAGATGCAGCAACATTACAGCAGTTACGAGTATCATCGCGCGGGTAAGACGACGATGCACTTCATAGCGAACGACGTGTCGGCCCTTTATTGTACTATTGTGAAAGATAGACTTTACTGCGAGCACGCTACATCTCCGACGCGCGTCGCAGCCGTACAAGTTGCGAAAGAAATTTTTAATGTTCTGGCGAGATCGATCGCTCCGATGGTGCCGCACTTGGCAGAAGAGGCGTGGCTCTGCTATCCTGAAAATCACGGTAACGTCTCTTACCTAATCAAACATCGTTCTTCGGCAACGAAGCCTAATCTTGTTACGCGCTGTTGCTCTTACACTTCCTCTTCCTCTTGCTGTTACCACACAGCCTCGATACCACTGCACTGTACCAGATACCAGGTATCGGAGCGTTGGAACGATCCAACGATAGAGGTGCGCATGGACGCGGCGCTTCGACTGAGAAATCATCTGTTGCAAGTTGTTGATAAAAGTACGTGGAAACTGCGCGCTACCGTGCAGGCTACAAAGCAAGACTTCCTCTCGCTTTCCGTGAGTACCGCTACGACACGTGCACGCGCGTACGCGTACATTCTAGATAAGCTAAGAACACGTTGTTCTATCGCGCAGCTTCTTCAATCCGAGGAGGAATCAGCGGTGTCGGAATTGTGCGAAACGTTGCAACTATCTTCGGTAAGGTTAATCGAGAACGATGCGGTTCAAGAGACGGAAATTCAAGTACACCAGCCGGAGGAGGCGCTGTGCGAACGATGTAGGAGGTATCCTGAAGCTCGCCATCCAGGCGACGGTCTGTGCTCACGGTGCGCTGCTGTGCTCGCTCTAGACACCTCCGACACGCCCGGTACCGCTAAACTCAAACTCGAGAACTGACCCCCCCCCCCCCCCTTTCCTTATGCGAACATCCGTGTATCCTTCCCTAAAGCTCAAGCTGTGCGCCGGCTGCCGAGTTCCGTCAACTTTTAACCGTCAAATCGTAAAGATGATTTATGTTGAGAGCATTGAGGAAATGCATCAAGTGCGGTTGGTATCCGCTGGTGGCTAATTTAAGCGCAACGTGTGCCATGTATGTTCGCAACTCGCAGAATGCCCTGTACATTTGCTCCAATTTCTTGAAGTTTGGATGCACGTATCCCGTACATTTCATTTGCCAGCTTTGCGACCTTACTCTATTATGGAACTTGAGAATTACTTTAAATATGTTGTTCAAACATACGCGTACCTTCTCTCCACGACTGTTCAGCATACATCTGCCAAGAATTTCAATTCATTTCACTTCACTTCGTTTCGTTTCGTTTCGTTTCGTTTCGTTTCGTTTCGTTTCGTTTCGTTTCGTTTCGTTTCGTTTCGTTTCGTTTCGTTTCGTTTCGTTTCGTTTCGTTTCGTTTCGTTTCGTTTCGTTTCGTTTCGTTTCGTTTCGTTTCGTTTCGTTTCGTTTCGTATCGTTTCGTTCCGTTTCGTTTGATTTGGTTTGAAAAAAACGTCTGTAAGGGCGCAGAGAGTAATCGCTTACCTCGAGAGTATCCGTTTGATATAATTTATGTGCGACAAATAAATTTGATCCACGGTTAAGGAATGTTGCAAGTCTTTCTCAAATTCGGTCCAACTGGCGTGCAAAACGCTACACGTTAGGTAGGTGTGCAGCGCGTTCATAAATTGCGTCATTGAATGCCTATAGAGTTGAAGCTAGAGAAAAGTTGTAAATAAACGAGATTAATAATGGAAGGAGAGAGAGAGAGAGAGAGAGAGAGAGAGAGAGAGAGAGAGAGAGAGAGAGAGAGAGAGAGAGAGAGAGATACACAGAAGGAAGAGTTTTAGGTGCGGACAGCTACCTTGTGATACTGCTCCGATTCGACCGCCTTTCGCTCTCTCTTCATAATATTAAAATCTTCTTGCAACACCCATGCTACTCGACCACTGGTTATTAAAAATTTGAACACTTTCCCGTACTGTTGCATCACCGCTTCGTCCAGGATAATATTCAGCGGCCAGCTTATTTTGTAATTCAGAGAGAGGCAGTCCAACGCGGTTGGGTCTGACATCTGCAAAGTGTTTTTCGTAGTTGTTGTTTCTGTTATTATGGTTATTGTTGGGTATTCGTAAGAAACGGTGAGGTACGGTGAGGTGAGGTGATAAGAGATATCGAGTCGAGTTTAAAGGAGAAGATTTACGTGTAACTGAGCGGGTGTGTCGGTTGCCGAAAGACTCAGGAGTTCCGAGTTCGCGTAAACGTTATTGAACGAGTTGACCAGGGCTCGTTCCAGAAGGTTGGTCAACGTAGCGGAATTGAACAGCTCGATGGGCACAGAGATCCGATATAGACGAGCGTACAAAGAATCGGTCAAGCTCTTTGCGAATTCTCCGTTTAATAGAAAGAAGTAGCTGCGCAAGCTGTGCAAGTGCGACAGCAGCTTGTTCTCGTTTAGGAAATATTTGATAACGGCGTTGTTAACCAGCCGACTCTGCACATTCAGAGGGGTCCGAATCGATTTCTCCAGATAAGCCTGAAGAGATATGTGATCGATTATCTCGACGTCGGTAACGCTCAACGAGGCCAACGACGACAACGACGCAAACGACGTCCTCGCGCCGGACGCTAACACGTTGTTGTTCCTTTCGTCGTCGGCCAATTCGAACAAATCCGAGAACGTCGAGTCCTTCTTCATGGCAAGAGAGCACTTTGTACGGTCGCCACAGCTGCCCGCTGCAACCATCGAAGAAACATCCATCGGAGAATCCACGGCAGAATCCACGGCAGAATCCACGGCAGAATCCACGGCAGAGGGAGAGGAGCGGTCCGCGTTATACGCTTGCGAAATCGGACTCTGCACCGATGGACTGGTAAAATTATCCGTCGTGCACGACATCGGCGTTTCCAGCTGCTCCGCTCCTCGCTTCGAGCCACTTCCTCTTTCCACTTCAATCTCACTGATTCCACTGACTCCACTCATTCCACGCACCACCAATTCGTTGTTATTAGGTGTCATTCGAACGCATTCCAACATGCCGCTGTTATCAACTTCGATGACATTGAGAAAAGTGGGTCTTTCGATGGTGGAGGAACGACGTGGACATCCGATCGATGCATTGGTTAAAATTTCATCCATCTCTTCCGCGTTTGCGTTTTCCACTTCGACAAAACCATGAAATTTTTGCTGTCCGTTATTATTGTAGTTGTCGCTGTCGTTGTCGTGGTTGCTGGATCTATCGGTTTGCACGCGATTCACCTGGCAAGAGCCGCTCGTGGTTGAAACTTCCCCATCGAATTCGATGGATTCGACGGATTCGATGGATCGAGAACCCGACGACTTTCTGGTCGCGCCTAACACGAACGGACGAAAACACGTTTCTGTGTAATTCTTGTTTTCATCTTGGCAGGACGGTGCGGCAGCTAGCGGGTACGTCGATCCTTCCGTTAACGCTTGTTTCGCTGCGTATAACGCGTCCATTCTTTTATCGTATAACTTCATTCTCTTAACGCGCCACTCGGAACGCACGCGCCGCTTGTTGATGTCGTTGGCTAAATTTTCATAGTAATTCAAAATATTCCTCCTGCGAGCAACATCCAGTATCTCAGATCAATCGTTATCCAGCGTTAGCTATACTCGTTATCGATATATGCACACGGAATACCTGGATTCTAGATATCGCGTTTCTTCTTCTCTCGCAGCTTTCTCGTTGAAAGGTTCCACTTGCAAAAGCATCTTGTCCGAGGAGGGGTCCGCTTCTTCCGACTCCTCTCGCTCGCTCGATTCGCTGGCAACCGGTGTTTCACTTTTTCCCTTCTCTTCTTCTCCCTCTTCTTCCTTCTTTGGCTTCTCTTTTGAGTTTGTTTGAAAATAGACGCATGACGCTCGAGGATCGAGAAGACGGAGAGGGTTGCAAGAGATAAGAAGCTTACCAGGATCGAGGGTGGATAGTGCGCGACGCTCGGTGGGAAGCGCGGACAGCTCTCTCCGTAGCTGTTTCTCGTGCAAGATGGCCGTGGAGAGAGAAAGAACAAAACCAAGGGCGGACTTGCCCTTCTCCTCGTACTCTCGACATCTGCACGATTGTTCGCGCAACGCTGCCACGCTCAGGCAAACTTTCATCTCCGGTTGCTCGGTTACGCACACGTGGCACACTGGATTCTAAACTTTCAACGTGGAAAGATTAGTACGACCGCTAGCAAACTAGCCTTACCCTTGCCGATCGAGCTTACTTTCGAATCGCAAGTTCTCAGAAGCCTCACTGTTTTCCCACATTCGAGAATCGATTCGGCCAGATCGGTCAAAAAGCCTGGCACCGCCGCCTTGCAAATGCTAAAACTTTTCGTCCAAAATTTGTGACTTCTGCTACGCAAATATTGCGGCCGCGTTTTAATCATGAATTCTCCATAAATATCGTCGCATATGCCCTCGAATATCCACTTCTGCAAAAATCTGTTGGGAAATGTTGTTAGGATTGCGTGACTCGTTATATTGGAAGGGGAAGCAGAAGCGGAAGCGGAATCGCTACGGAACGTACCGAAAGTAAACTTCGCAACAAGATTTTAGCAACGAATAAAAGACCAAAGCGATCTTGCTATCGGTCACTCGAATCGCCTGCTTGTAAATTCTAGTGAGAATGGTGCTTCCTTCTCGAACGATATACCGATTCTCTTTGTAAGGTTTACAGACTGCGGCAACTTGTGCGATCATTTTACCCACCGGCCGCACCTGCCGCAAAATCTTCAACAGTCCTGTCGCCTCGCTTTCATAAGTGAAAATTCTTAGAAGCACCGCTTGATAATAGAGCAGCAGTTCTTTCACGTTTGCGCACATCGCCTGAGCCAACAAATAGGAATAGAAATACAAATACAAATGCAGATGCAGATGCAGAAGCAAATACAAACACGATCACGAACGATAAATGAACAATCGTAATCGTCTCGACGTTCATCGTTTCGTTGCAAACCTTAAATATCAAGCCTTCTTGCGGTAGCTTGTTGCCGTGCGATTTTGCTGTAACCAGATCCGATAAGAATCTGAAACAGTTGCCCCAATGCACAGCCGGCCGGCAAGTCTTTTCCAACGATTCCGAGCCTACACCGTACACGCTGATGTTTCTACGCAACGCGAATCCCGTCTGCAAGTTCATCCTCGTCGTACATTTCACGCTTGCTTGCCGCCCACCCCTTTCCAATACCTACCGAGTCTCTGTACTCGAACGAATTCGACTCTATTCCTAGCAGCATCGACTTCGCGTCGCTTAGAAATTCCATCGGCTCGATTTCTTCCAGCAGATGCACGCGATTCATTATCTGCGCGCAAACAACACCGATAACGATAACGATAGCTCTGGTTGTGTGGCTGCGCGGCAGTGTTCTTTACCTTTGGCGGCAGTAAGGGTAAATCGTTGCTTTGCCGAATCTTTTCCAAATGTATCGCCGTGATAGACGAGTCCGTTACAAACATCGCTTCTTTCCTAGATTCCATCTCTCCGTAGCGTTCCCAGGTTCGACGATCCGATACAGGTGGACTCCACGCGTCCTTCCAAATGCTAATGCTCGCGATACCGTCCGCTCGTGATTCGCTAAATCGTTCATCGAGAACTTTCCATCCGTCTGCATCTTCTTCGCTATTCGTTCGCATCCAAGGAAACCCATATACCTTCTCCCACTCGTCCCTACTCTGAAACATCCATCTTTACGCCTGCTAATCCTTTCTTACTCTTCTTCGGTTACGCTGCTATCTTCTTACCGTGCTCTTCTCCACCACGCACAGATTCAGCTCGCAATTTATCGCGAAACCTTGCTTTCCGCGCAACAACGAATACGACGACGCTTCGTCCAATTCGCGATTCGACATAAAATCGTACGCTACCGATACGCTGAAACATATCGAACGGTATCGAAACATCCCATCTAGCAGTCAGCTAGAATAGAAGATAAAGCAAATACGATTTGTCGAGCTTACTCTCCACTTTCCGTGCCAATTATAGCTTGACGCTTTTTCGAGTCCTCCGAGAAGTTGAATTCCTTGGTAACCTTGGCAATATTGGCCGGAGTAGCCATGATAATCCCAAACCTTTCCCTATCCAGCGTCGCTTCGAACTTGGCCGATGTCACGAAACATTCCATCGGATATATTTGAAACGGCGGTACGCCCTGCGCGTCGCGTCTAACTTCAGGAAGCGCAGGGTTCGTCTTGCCGCAGTGAAATATATTCTGGAAAACAACGATTTTCATCATTTCCTGCTATGTTACTTTATAGAGATCAACATTTTCAGCAACTTCTTCCTATGCATATAACCGCCGCTCGGCCTTAGTTTCTGAGGCTTTTGCGATAAACTATTGCTACCTACTACTACAACGAAGCGTGCGCTAAAGCAAACGACTGCCGATTCGCTATGGTTTTTCGTAAGCATATCGTAACGGCTGAACTGAAATGCTCGACTTGCGTGGCTGGCCGCCTTCCGGCGGCTGCAAATACGAAACCAGCCTCAGTCTAATTTAAACAGAACCATTCTACTATTCTACTTAGTAACTAAGCTACGCGATTAGGTTCGAATTAGGTTTGGGTCGGTTTCCTTATTCCTTATCGGCCACGGACAACATATTCCGCATCTAGCTTTGCGCTTGTATGATTGTATATTATTCGTCGCGGCCGCTATGCTTTTGTATATAGAAACGGTAGATAAGGGACCACTCAGGGATGACTCATATCAACGCAAGGGCGCCTACAAAATTCAATGTAGCAGTGCCGATCTTTCTTGAGAAAAATCTCGTAAACTACAGCCGAGCGGCGATCATACGTATAGGAAAACGTTGTTCAAAATGTTGATTTCTATAACATATTTAATAATCATAAAAATCGTCGAGGTCCCTTTTCTAATAATTACCAATGAAATGAAATTGAAATTTTACCGTTAGCGGCTCCGGATCGAAGTTGGAACTTTTTAATCGAGTAAAAAGTCGCAACACGGAGAAGACTGGTATTTCGGGGCACGGGGCGCGTTCGAGCTGTTGCAACAGCAGCTCGAGTTCGGCGCCGTCGCGAGATCGTCCGCATTCCAGTCTTGACGCGAAAGCGTACTTTTGTAACTCCAAGAGCGGATCGATCTCTAGAGATCGATGGGCATCTGAAACGTCGAAGCAAAGGATAAAGTAAAAGTCAAGAGCAAGGACAGGGGCAGGGGCGACAGATAATGGGGGCGGAGGGAACGCAGAGACGGCACCTTGGCTAGCAACCGAACAGTCCCCCTCTTTCAGCAATATTTCGAAAGCTTTAGTTCGAAGCCGCTTAATCGTCTTGATATCATGATCGTAAGTAAATTGAACGTTCCGTAGGTTGCGTAGATTGTCATTACGATGAGAGGATCGATACGCTTGTAGCGTGTGTCGGCCGAGCTTAGTTAGCAACACGTAAACGCTATCCTCGCAGTTGTCGTCATTCGCACAGTTCAAGCGAACGGATTCTTCTCCGTTCATCGCGAATGACGAATGACGAATTACGATCACCAAACAGACGCGTTCAAAGTGCAAGAGGTTCGCGCGTAAACCTAACTTCGACTTCGGCCTCGACCTCGATACCTAACCTCAACTATCGTTGTTCTCGTTTCGTTCCAAATTCGAACTCGAGTCGAGTCGAGTCGAGTCCGCTACTCGACGCGCTATCTTACTTTTTAAATCGAAAGCTACAGCGCACGTTTACATCACGCGATGCTTACAATTAGTTTCCATTTTACGGGCTGTCGAGAAACTCTCGACTCGACCAGAGTTGAGTTCGATTAGTCGGAATTGGTTCCGCGATGCGAGAATTACACGGTTGGAAGGTACATACGGATGGGTGCAGGGAAACGCGATTTAAATTAAATAAAATACAATTGCTTCCTCGATATACAGAAATACAGAAAATGATATAGAGATATAGCAATATAGCAATATAGGAAATTAGAAGTTTAGAAAAGTGAGTGTCTCTGTTTTAATAAAAAGTTCGACGCGTAGCGCGGAACATCACCGATCGTACAACTTATACACACGCGCATATATTTCCAACAGCTGGTCCGTGTCACTGACCGCCTATCTACCTAATTACTAATTGAAACGTGTATCTTTGCACTCTTTCTTCTTCTTATTCTTGTTACCGTTCGCGTTTACTCGGTAGTGCGGTGGTGCCGCAAACTGCAACTGATTCGGGTTAGGTTCGGTCGATGGGTCGATTGTTCGACTAATCGATCGATCGTCGGATCGATCGTTCGCTCGAGAAGTTTGCGAGCCGATTGGTTGATTCGACGTATCGCTGGTGTTAACCGATCCAACTGATTCTACGATCGGTTTGTTTTCGATTGCTAATTAATAGCGAGTGCAGCGATTCGTGAGCTGTGCGTGTGTGCTTCGTGCATTAGAGCCTCGTGCATTAGAGCCTCGTGCGTTAGAGAGAGAGAGAGAGAGAGAGAGAGAGAGTGGAAGGGAGAAAAAGAGAAAGAAAGATAGATACATAGATAGATAGATAGAGAGAGAGGGAGTGGTGCGCGCGCGCGCGCGCGTGTACATACAAGGTGATTCGAGCATTGTTTCTTGCTCCGGCGGTAACTGGTAACTGGCAACTGGCAACTAAGAATTGGAAACTGGGAACTAAGAATTGAGAAGTGGGAAGTGGGAATTGGGAACTAAGAATTGGGAAGTGGGAACTGGAAACTAAGAATTGGGAATTGGAAATTGGGAAGTGGGAAGTGGGAACTGGTTACTCCGTATTCGCGTCTATGTCTGCATCTATGTATCTAGCTATCTGCTGGATCATCTATCGGTTTATCTATCCATCTATCGGTCTATCTATCCATCCGTCTATCTGTCTATATCTGTCTACTTCTCCTTTTTCTCCCTCTCTGGTTCTATCGGAAAGGAGGGTTTGCTCACTCGGTGCTATGTCTACTACGTACTCCCGTACTCAGGAGAGCGACGCGTGGGCCCTTCTGGCACTCAAGTCGGCACCGGCCAGCCCGACCAAGATGCAGTGGAATCCGGAGGCAAAAGGTGCACCGATTGCACGGCTCGAGGGTCGCGAGTTCGAATACATGGTTAGACAGCGACGTATCACCATCGGACGTAACAGCAGCAAGGGTGAGGTCGACGTCAACATGGGCCACTCCAGTTTTATCTCACGACGACACCTCGAAATATTCTACGATCATCCTTTCTTCTTTATGATCTGCAACGGCAAAAACGGTGTCTTCGTCGACGGAGTGTTTCAACGAAAGGGTGCGCCTGCCTTCCAACTACCAAAGACGTAAGATATCTTTCCTAGCCTTTACCTAGCCGACTTAACCTTTCTCGCACGTTTCTCCCATGCCGCTGCCCAATTCCTCCCATTCTTTCTTCGATTCTTCTTCTTCCCTTCCCTTTCCTTTAATCTCCTCTCTCCTATTACATCTCTCTCCTTTTTCTCTGCCATTGTTTTGCGCTTCACGTCGCAACGCGATCTTTCTCAAATTGCATCTTGCAAAATCGCATTAGCAAAACATTATCCTATCCTATCTAGCTCCTGTCCATGCCAAACATCATTTCCCATCCTTTGCACCACAATCGCGATCGCGATCTTAGTTCCGATCCCGATTCCGATCCCGATCCCGATCCCGATTCCGATCCCGATCCCGATCCCGATCCCGATCTCGATCCCGATGTCTAATCACAATCGCAATCTCAGTCGCAATCTCAATCTGTTTCAGATGCACGTTCAGATTTCCAAGTACAAATATAAGACTCGTGTTTCAATCGTTAGTAGACGAGCAGGAGCAAAGTAATATACGAGTACCCTCTCCTCCGAAACATAGGGCACCATTGCCACCTTTACGTATTAATATTCCCGATGCAGGGTACAGTAGTCCGTTTCCTTCTCCTACGGGCACTATTAGCGCGGCTAATTCGTGCCCCGCTAGTCCAAGGGCAGGCCAAGGAAGGAGAAACATATCTGCAGATTTGCAAATGGTAGCCGTGTACGCAGCGGCCGTGGCCAATGATCCGCAAAATTCTACGATCGAGAGACACGACGGAGGACAAAGTTCTAGTAGACAAATAAGTCCAGAGCCTGGGGTGGACGCGCGGTACAGAGGCGGAAGCAGCAGCGGCCCCAACGGGACCACCGCTCACTGCAGTCCGCCCAAAGACGATTCCAAACCTCCGTACTCGTACGCGCAGTTAATCGTTCAAGCGATAGCGTCCGCCGCGGACAAACAGCTTACCTTGTCCGGCATTTATTCTTACATTACCAAGAACTATCCGTACTATAGAACCGCGGATAAAGGATGGCAAAATTCTATTAGGCATAATCTCTCGTTGAATCGCTACTTTATTAAAGTACCGCGAAGTCAGGAAGAACCGGGAAAAGGTTCTTTTTGGCGAATAGATCCACAGTCGGAAGCGAAGCTAATAGAGCAAGCGTTCAGACGAAGAAGGCAACGCGGAGTTCCGTGTTTCCGAGCCCCTTTCGGCCTCTCTTCCAGGTGGGTGCCGCTTCGTTGCTTCGCCGCTCCAATACCTAATCCATTTCTCATCGCTTTCTACATCGTAAACTTAACGTAACGTAACGTAACGTAACGCCGTAGGAGCGCCCCTGCATCTCCATCTCACGTTGGAATCAGCGGGCTGATGACGCCGGAGTGTCTCAGCAGAGAAGCTTCGCCGGGGCCGGAGTCTTATCCGGACAGCACCGTATCTTCTCCGGCTGGTCAGTTGAGCAGCCAATCGGCACCCGGATCCCCTGGTCATCCGTACGCGTCTTCCAGTCAACCGTCTCACAAGGCACGGCTGATGCAGCAAATTACCGTAGTGACGAACGGAGTGAGTGGCGACACGGTTAGAGAAGGTATCCATCTGCTACAATTTCTCTTCTCTCCTCAAACGTCGGTTCAACGATTCGCATTGTCTAACATCGCCTAACACCGTTTAACACCGTCTAACGTTGTTTCAGACAAGTACGTGGTATCTGGAAATGCCGGAGAAGAACATTCGCTCTCGCCAGTGGGTCAATATAGTCCAGCTCCTGTTATTGTACAGACCACGTATAACTATAGGTAAGCGATGGCTTTGCACAGTTTAGAGTTTAGAGTTTAGCGTTTCGGATGCGCGGCTGAGATTAGTAGAAAGGTTTGCATGGTCGATGGATACTGATATATGGTTACTTTGTACGGTGACGTTCAGTGGAAGCTTTATCGGTCCCGACGCAGGCGTCGGAGTTGCGAAGCGTTCGCACGAGGAATCGGATAGCTCTCCAGGCTCCCCTGCACCGCTCGCCATTGTTGAAAGTCCCGAACCACCCGAACATCAACAGCCACCGACCAAACGTCAACGTGTTCACGACATGGACGACCACTGAACCGTTCTTGTCCTAGGTTATCGTTATGTAGGACATTTTTTTGTTACATCGCGCTACTCGCTCATTGTCAAATATATCTGCTCGCGCGTGTACCTCGCACTCGTTCGTCTGTGCGTCCGTAATCACGCGTACGCTTAATGTTGAAAATCGACGATTTTTCGAATCGATGCTCGTATCCATAATCCATACCATCCACGCGTTTCAATCTCCGCATACATCAAACATTCTCGCAATCGGTTCTCCGTTTTCCGTTCTCCAATTTCCGTTCTCCAATTTCCGTTCTCCAATTTCCGTTCTCCGTTCTCCATTCTTCGTTCTTCGTTCTCCGTTACTTGTTATTCCGTTCTCCCGTTCTCTTGACTGTCGCACAGCTCGTTTTACAACGCAACGGTTACTTTCATTTTTACTTTCCACGTAACGTGAAATACCATTACTCGACGCAGTCCGTTGTTTGCAGCGACAGTTGCTTGCGAACGGTCGTAAGCGCGCGAAAAAAGTGAAGTAAAGAAAAGAAAGAAAGGGAGGGAAAGGAGCAAGAGGACAAAAGGTTTTGTTGGTTCTCTGGTGTGGTGTCGTAGGAACTCGTGGGCCTCGTCTGGCTTGTTACCACGGTTATCGGTATAGACGCGCGCGTTTCATTCGATACCTTGTACACGCGTAATGTAACACACGATACGCATATGTAAGTGCGTAGGTAGAAGGAGACGACGGGAGCTTTTACCTATTTGTAAGAACAAATAAATATTTCTGACCCTCTTGGCAGAGTATTACACGTAACAAGCATTTTCGATGGAATCGTATTAAGTAAAAGGAAGAGACAGTGAATCTCAGCAGAATGCAGAAGGAGGCAAGTAATAGCTCGCGTCGATAGCAAGAAATAAATAGCTCGCGTTGTTTGCCTTGCTGCCAGCCAGAAGAGAAGATAACCGCACCGGCAACGGCAACGATATCGGCGATGGCGATGGACGCTAGACGAATCAGTTTTACAAGTTTCTCGAAAACCTGGTGAGATCCGCCGAGCCATACCGTTCCCCCTTTGCCTACTTGTACCTACTGTCGCATTATACCCTTGAACGTTTCCCTGAAACGTTGTTTTCGTTCAATCATTCGTCGAGCCATTGCTATTTCGAACGAGCGAAGGAACGAGAAGACGATCCCTTTCAGCTTTCTTTCGATTCGATCGTTCGCCACCTTCGTTCATACACACAAGTACACGACACGTACGAATCGATCAGCGAAATCGATCGTGACGCTGTTCGCTCTGGTCGAGAGATGCTCGCGATACACAAAAATCGTAGACACAAATTTTAGATTGTACCTAGCTCTGCGTACGATTCTACAAAGTTTCTATTTAAAAGAAAATGAAAAAATGGAAAAAAGAAGCAATAATCTTATGCTGAATACGTCGATCGAAATTTCTTTCCGGCGTGCCTGTTTATCTAACGAAGATATTAACGTACTATAATCATACAGGAAAAGGTGATAGTATTTTTGTTGCCACTTGTAAATAAACTCTTAAACGAAGATTCATCGCATCCGACTGTTTCTCCCTCCGTTTATCGAACGATCTGTCTGCTCTTTCGGCATCGGATCGATCAACGCAACCAATCGCCAAACTCGCCCATCTTTCCCCGACTCGAAACGACCGGCGAACCAATCTTCCAGTTCCATTCAAATGTTAATCTGTTTTCCATCAAACGAGTTACGCATCAACTGGGTTTCTCGCGCGTTTCACAGTTGTATCGGTTCGCAATCGGTTCGCAATCGGAGAAGAGCACAGGCGAGGTGGGCTACCGCTTTGCGAATTGTGCAACTTGTCAAACGATCCGCTTTTATTCGTACACCTTTGCATCGATCGTTCTCCACTTTCCCCCTTCTTCCTTGCTCTTTCCTCGGCGCGCTCTCCTCTATCTTTCGCCGAATTCGCTAATTCATAAATATTTACCCGCTGCTACACGCGTGCAGAGTACGCGACGTACGATCAATCCATACAACCATTTACACGTATGCTCTGCAGGAAGCAACGAACTCGAGCGAAGCGAGCCAAAATTGCAATTGCTGTTCAACCCCTTGAGCCTCATCGGGTCAACTAGCTACATCCTGTCTAGGGAAACGCCTCGCTCTGGTCTCTCTACCTCTACATCTACCTCTACCTCTACATCTACCTCTACCTCCACCCTTCTCATCGCTCAAATTCTATCCTTTTTATGCGCTTTGCCTACGTACATTTTACGCTTTCAACTTGCACTAACTTACACGGGTGGCCATATTCTGTTGCTTCGCATAGAATGCATGCGTGGTACGTGTTCGCACGAGTGGAGCATTCGAACGGATGACGGGATCGATTGGAAAACGCAAAACTGAAAACGGAAAATGAATATGGGAAAAGGCAAAACAGTTGGTGGCTAATCGCTGAATCGGTGGCAAAGAATGGCAAGGAGAATTCGATGAGATGCAAAATGCTAACTACATTTAGTAGCAGAGCAGCTTGTGTAGGTAAACCTTTTTAGCTGAACTTTTTAGATGAGGCTTCGCCGTGACCGGTGGCCGTGTCACGACGTAGAAAATAAATCAACGCGATCGAAGAAGTAGGGTCGGACGAGTTAAAATTGTTTGGTATTCGCGAAACGCGATGAAACGGAGAGTATGTTTGCAAAAGCGTTTACGCGATAAAAAGGTGATCGCCAGAGAAGGAAGAATAGAAAATGAGAGAGAAGAAAAGGGAAGTACGAGAGGGCAAGAGGGAAAGCGAAGAAGAAAGAGGGTGTAGAGAGCTTGCGCGACGTTCGACCCGAATCTCTCGTTGGACTATAAGCCAACCAGCCAGCCTGCCTGCCTGCCTGCCTGCCTGTCAGCCAGCCAGCCAGCCAGCTAGCTAGCCAGCCAGCCAGCCAGCCATCCATCCACCTAGCCAGCCTGCCAGTCATTCAGTCATCCAGTCAACCAGTCTCGTCGTATCCAGCCAAAGATTCCACTTTTCCATTTGGTATTCAGCCATCGATGGAACTACGATATCTAAATCGGTACTGTACCAACACCGACACTATTCTACCTGTTTTTCACTCGCCAGAAACTATCCTTCTATTATTTCTATCTTGACCATTTTTCTTCTTCTTTCCCCCCCCGTCTTTTCGTCTTCTCGTCTCCTGGTCTCCTAGTCTCCTCTCCCTCTCTCCGTTTTCACGTCGCTTTTGCATAGTTGTATTTCGCTCTACTTCTCCTTGTTTTTCGCTACCCTCTGGTTGCCGTGCAGTTTTCACCTCGATGAACATTAAAATCGAAGCTACGCGTTCCTCGCTTCCATTTTCCAAATAGCTTCCCGCTGCTATTTAATATTTGCAATTAACAATTTGCATATCGTTCGCAACAATAATTGATCGTGTTTCGCGTGAAAATGTTTCGAGTATTTGGGGAGAAAAGCGGAGGTAGAGTAAGAAAGGGTAGATGGAAAATGCGAAAGGATCGGAGGTAGGGAGTGTAATAGCGGTTAGTCGAAAAGTAAGTAGACGAACAAATCGATGGATAAAAAATGTAAAAGAAAGTAGAATTGACGATGTTTGGATAATGCAGTAGCAGTAGGCAGTATTCGGTCTCTAGTCAGAGGGAAGCTTGCTGCGCGAGCGCACTGTTTACCGCGTATTCCGTTTATCGTCTACCGTTTTACCCTTCATCCCTTACCGTTTTCGCTTGCCATTCTCTGATAAAACTTACAATTTAAGCTAATTTTATTGCGATACAGGAGCAATCGTTTACGTTCGAATACGTTAGCGTAGCTTTGCCAACAAACGAAACGTACACGTTTAAGTTCGTACAGTGCCGGACGAAATTATAGGACACTCAATATTTTTCTGAATTCTCTGCATTTCATTGAACGGCGTGTACATTTTCCGCTATACGCGTCGTGGAGTTGTCATTGTTCTATACGATGCAATGATGTAACGATACAACGATGCCACGCATAGAGCGAGTTTTCGCGTTCTACCTTTAATTACAAGAGGCAGCTTATAGCGACAAATATAACATCGACCTCGTTCTCAAGATACATGCACGTCATTTTTGCGCATTCAAGTAAGAAAAGTTACAGGACGGTTACCCAAAACCACGTGCGACTCGCGGACCCTTCGATACGCATAACTGTAACACGGAATATAATAGAATAGAATAGAATAGAAGGCGCATTTATTCAAGCTTTCATTTCCTTTGGTTTTCGCGTACTGCTAATCTTATATGTACCTCACTTGGCAATTGCAATTTGTAGTCGTTCCTACCGCGCGCTCTATTCTTTTCGAGCCGATGCAGTTGCACTCTCGCGCTACACGGAAAAGTTTCAAAGAGTGGAGAGGATAGGAGAGGAGAAGAGAAGAGACGGAGAGAATGGAAAAGAGTGAAAGTTAGAGGGGTATGTATGGGACGGGTTGCGGAGAAAAAGGGGAGGCCGAGAATATGTAGGTAATTTGCTCGGTCCTAAACTGTCAACAAGAGGAGGAGAGTTAACACGGATTGAATCAATTATAGCCCCGTTTTGGAGTGAACGGGCAAACGACGCGACGGAACGAGCAACTTCCGGGCTTGGTTCATTCGTACAACGAGTAAACGAATATTTGTTAACAATCCATTCTGCCACCGCGTACCCTGCGGATTCTGCATTGCGGACAGCCGATTGTCGATTGCCGATTGCCGATTAATCTTCGCCATGTAGAAGCGAACATGAAGAAGCTGTGGCGTCAAGTAAGATTTCGTTTTTCATCTTTTCCAAGCCACCAAGCTTTCCAACCACTTGCGCAATCCAATGCTCTTCCATTCGTGCAATCGTAATTGCAATTAGCTTGATACGCGTGCACGATAGTATGATAAACACGCTATAAACGATGCGCGATAGAGGTGTGAGTTGATTTGCAGGTGGTGCGACGCAGGAAGGGAGAGGAAGCGATGCTGAGGAAAGAAAAGCTGCGGATGGATCGACGGTACAAATGAAGGCATAAATCGTAAGAGGAATTAGCGGAAGGAAGAGCGCGCACGTCTTGGAATGGTTATACTGGGGATATCGGCCACTTGGGGCTGGGGATTCTTTGCTTTTTTCTTCTTCATTTTCGCCACCCCCAGTCCTGCTGTCATCCGCAGAGGTAACCGTTATCTTTCTTTCTCTTTCTTACTCCCAGCGCTTACGGAGTAAGCGCAAAGCGAAGCGAGATGAGGCGACACGAGGCGAGGCGAGGCAAGGCGAAGCGAACAGTTGAGATTTGGTTTCTTTGGTTGTGCAGTGGATCGAGGGCACTGCAACAAGACGGTAGATATATACGAGGACGTGTCGAGCCCGGCTGTGACATCGGCAAATTGGGGGAAACCGTTGACTTGTTGGTACCGGTTTCGAGCGTTCCGCGGCACTCCGCGAGATTGGATACTGCGGGTTCGTTTCAAGAAATTTAAGGTCGGCGTGTTGGAGAATGCTACCAGCTGTTCCGGAGGTTATTTGCAGGTGGGTTTATATTTACACTTGTATTTGTATTTTAATGCATATGCATACGTGCATATGTAATATGTAATACGCAATACGTAATATCGATGCATGTTTGGCGGTAGTTACGTAACGGGTTGCGCGGTTCGCAGATCGTGGATGGGAATACGAAAACGGAAGTGAGCAATCGAAAGGATCCAGGGGTGTATTGCGGCGAATCGGAGCAGCCGCAAACTTTTATCTCGGAAACGAGCTTCGTTCGCGTGATATTCCACGCGGATAACTTTACCGATCAAACATACTTCAGCTTCGATTCTCGGGCGGAACAGCAGTTCGACATATACCTGAGATATGGCCAGCACCCGGAACTCTATCCGAATCGAAGGGGCGAGATCGTGCCAGGCAGCTATTGCGAGCGAGTGTTCAAAGATTGCAGGCTGCAAACCTGTTACGTGCAGAGCCCGGCTTACCCGGGAATCTATCCGCGCGCGTTGCACTGCAAGTACCGGCTCAACACGCGGCTGCCTTTTATCAAGCTGTACATCGAGAACGAGGAGTTCAACATTGATGGGCAGAGATGCGAAAACATCATGACTTGCCCTATGAGACCGATAAGCTCTGGCTCGGAGCATTGCCCGTACGACTACATACGCGTTTACGACGGCAAAGACGAGAGCAGCCCGGCGATCGGCACGTTTTGCGGCATGGGCAAATTCCCCTACAGCATAATCGGCACCAGTGAAGACCTTTACGTGGAGTTCGTCTCGTCGCCAGCGGGTCCCCTTCTCAACACCGGCTTCCACTTCAACGTGGGCAACTGGCCTGGCCACGTGAAGACCGCCGGCGTTCGAAACGGTAGCTGCGACTGGCTGCTCAACAGCGAGTCACTGTACAACGGTAACGAAGGCATATTCCTATCGGTGGCCCACTGGTACCCACCGCACACCAGCTGCACATACCTTTTGAAAGGCCGCCTTGGAGAAGTGGCCAGGCTCTATTTTCCCAGTTTCCGTGTGAATCGCATCGAGTCGCCGATCCAACCGTACGACGGTGATTGCGGCGAAAGCCTCACCCTCTACGACGCCGATTCGCCGGACGACGCGAAAATCATCAAAACGTTCTGCGACACGTTCAGCAAGCCAATGGAGAAGCACGATTTCGTTTCGACCTCGAACGCTTTGTTTGTCAAGTTCGAGAGCAAAACCGGTAGCTACTCCGGCAGCTCCCTATACTATTGGGCCCACTACGACTTCTTCAACGCGACCAGATTCGGCACTCCCGTGCCCGCAACCGAATGCGACGAAACTTTTGCCTCCTGGAAAGAGCGATCCGGCAGGCTTCGATCGCCGCTCAACACTCTCGTTTACAAGCGGCCCGGCGATCCGCCGGCCGATCTTTCTTGCACCTATACCTTTCTCACCGACAAACGCCTGTACGCACGTGTCATTCTCACTCTCGAATCGGTCTCCTTCAAGGAGCATCCGTACGCGCAATGCGGCCACTGCTGGGACAGCAGAGTCGACCGACTCATCATCAGAGAGCCGGCTCTTGGTGCCTCCTCCGCCAGCGACCATTATTCCGCTGCCCAGCAACCACCGCCTCAGTCGCCTCCTCCACCGCCACCTCCAGCTTCGCTGCCAACTTCGCCTCCTATTTCGATTTTGCAGCAGCAGCAGCAGCAGCAACAGCAATACAACGGAAGCGTCGCCAAGGGCCACTGCATCTGTCGCTCGACCAGCGGTACCGGAGCGAACGGTGAACGGCAACCGGTGGTTCGCGTGGTCTCGCGCGGCCAGAAACTCGAATTGAAGCTGTTGGTGGACGGCGCGCACGCCGCCTCTCGCTACTTCAAACAATCCTCGCCCCTCTTCCAAGCAACTTACGAATTCGCGCACAGTCCCCTGTGCGGGCCGGCGATTCTACCAGCCACCACCGATGGCCAAATCGAGTTCCCTCACTACGAAGCCCTCGGATACGTTGCACCGCCTCGATCGATCAAATGTATCTGGGAGTTACGCGTGAATCGAGACAGGGACGTTTGGTTGCACTTCGACAAGATCAAGTTCGCCTCGAGATCCTGCGAGGACGGGAAATTGGAAATCTTTCTGCCAGGAAACACGGAACCGTTCCTCGGTATTTGCGGCGAGAACGTCAGCTACGTTAGGGAGATGCCGATCATATCTGCCGCACAGATCACTCCGAATGTTCGCGCCTTCGAGGATCACGACTCTGCGCGTTACAATGTCGATCCTCTGCAAACTCCCACGCAGACGCAGACGCAAACGCTATCCTCTCTGCCAACAACCGATCAACAGCACGAGCACGTCGAATGGCCGGCGGTGATCGTTCAGTTCACAGGATCGATGGCTCCGGCCAGAGCCGCGTTTAAAATCGCTTGGACGGAGCTGTATCATCTACCGCGGGACGCTTCGGGTGCTTTAAACACGCAGAAACTGGAGGAGTTTTGCGGATTCCAATGCCCCGGCGACGCCGGTTGCATTCCCGCCAGACTCGTGTGCAACGGCGTGGTTAACTGCCCCCTGCCAGAGCCCCGATCTTACTTGAAGAACAGCCATAACGGTAGCAGTTTGCTGGCAATCGGCGAGCAACCGAATGACGAATCGATGGAAACCTGCGGAGGCGAGGTTGTGGGTAAACGCGGTCATGTCGGGGGATCCGGGAACGGTATGGGAGGGTTGGCCAGCGTGGTCGGCTCCGCAGGATGGGCCGGCGCTGGTTTGGCCGCTATCCTCGCCATTATCCTTGCTCTCGTCTGCTTCGTAACCGTCTGCAAGATTTGTCGCCACCGCGCGATAGCTTCCAGGGATATTCACGTACCCTATTGACACTCTCTTTTCCTTCCTCTTCTTCTTTCCAATTTTCCACTTCCGCTAACACTCTCTCCACTCTTCAGTCTCCACTCTCTTCTTGCTCAACGTTCGCAACAACGTTTCTCCCTCCACCCTATTGCTTTCCTTTTTCTTGCTTCGCGTCGCACGTTCGCTGAGTTCGCCAAGTTCGCCAAACGCGAAATAGCGAACAGTGGTAAATCAGCTGGACGACTGACCGCGAGTAGCTAAGCAAAGCAACCCAGCCAACTATGGCTTATGTATATATCGTTCGAGCAATATCTTTGCAAGGCTGCAGCGCGTACCTGCCGCAAACCCATGCGAATACACATACAAGTTGCGAGGAACACCAAGTTTTTCCCGATCGTATGCGTATATGGTTGCATACGAGTACATACATATACATACACGTATGAGTAGATTCGATGAGACGATGCGTTGAAAAGTTTCATTCGCAATTTCTTCTACGCTTCGGTCTCGGTTGGCATATTTCTAGTAGCTCGATTCTCCCTACCAACTCTACTTGTCTAATTTTCTTCGCAATTTGCTCGCGTTCCACGCGTCGACAACAGTGCCTGC
Organism: Eucera pruinosa; assembly: GCA_028830335.1. Lineage (NCBI taxonomy): Eukaryota > Metazoa > Arthropoda > Insecta > Hymenoptera > Apidae > Eucera > Eucera pruinosa. The sequence goes on from JAMYCR010000009.1 coordinate 20,267,005, forward strand.
GTATGTTTGTCCGTGCACGCTACAAACGCATAAGCGACTTCCATCGAGTAAGTACTTGCGTTGTTCGATATTTGCAGTCCGTCAAGATGCATGCGCGCACTATTTATTTTTCGAGCACGGAGCACGGAGCACGGAGCACGGAGCACCGAGCACCGAGCACCGAGCACCGAGCACCGAGCACCGAGCACCGAGCACCGAGCACCGAGCACCGAGCACCGAGCACCGAGCACAGAGCACAGAGCACCGAGCACCGAGCACAGAGCACCGAGCACCGAGCACCGAGGATTCACGCCAAACCCGTTTCTCTATGTATATACGAATACGAATACGTATCCATATATATTATCGCAGAGATCAAGTGCCCCTCGAGTGAGTACCCTCTAAATCGAACATCAATGAACGTGTTAACCAACGATTCAACGAAATATCACCTTCTTTTGTACATACGTCTGGCTCTCTTTAAAAATTAGATTACATTTAATATAACGATATCTTGAAATATTAGTAGCATATTAACAGAAGGTTAACGAATTTTCACTGTCAAACGCGCGAATTGACGCGTGCTTCGAAAAAGAAACGAGCACGCACACGCGCATACATGCACGCACATACGTAGAGAAGAGCGAGGCAGAGAGAATTAGAAAGGACGCCTGCTGACAAATAAGGCGTAAATCGTGTATGGATACGCGTATAAGGAGACGAGCGAGAGAGGCGTTGCGCGACGCGCGATTGCTTGCTTCGTTTTTAAATCGAATCCAATCGAAGAAAGGTCGATCGCGTCCACTACGTTGCTCATTTGCAACTGATCATACAAACTTTTGCAGCCGCGCATGATCGCATCCTGATCAATCCGCACAACGCAACGGCTCGAGCTACACCAAGCCATCAAATTCTTTTCCGACAATCGAAATCACTCTCTCCCTCTCCCTTCTCTCCTTATCCCTATCCACACTTTTCCTAGTATGTAAGTACTCGCGTATGTACGCACGTCTCTTACCTTTCTCCAAGAAGATCGCCCCTTTTGTGTCGTTAATATTAGGTTTATCAGTGAGATAGCACGTGTTATTACTTACGTTATTTTATGATCGTTATCGTTGTATCGTTATTTAAGGTAATCGATAATCATGATTGCGGTCGCGTAAAAGGTGATTTCCGTATCGTTACTGGTTACCGTTACTACCGTTATTACCGTTTCTCGTCGTTCTTATCACCGCTAGTATCGTTGAAAATATCGCTACTGCCAACAGCGTAACAACGTGATTGTCATCATCGTCGTCATCGTCGTCATCGTCGTCATATTATTATATTTTTTACAAATAAAGAATGTCCCGAGTGATGGGACAAAAAAGGATCAACGCGACGTCTGTCTTTTCTTTTTCATCTTGTTCGTCGCCTCGAGTTCGTCTAGTTTCAAGTTTCGAAGTGTATATGTATTTCGAAATTCGAAGAAATAAATTTCAATGTTTGCCAGCAGCCAGTATTCGCGGCTCCGGTATCAGGCTCGATGAAAATTTGTCAAACGCATCCAACATTTGTTCTGTTTCTCCGTAAAATCGTTCCATGTTCGTTTAGCTTTGAGATGTTCACAAGGTCGAAACGCGGAGAGGAAAATTGACAAGCAAACCGTAGAACGTGCAACGGATCGCGAGGAACGCTGAACGTTACATAGAAGAAGATAGCAGAAGCATCGGAATGCGTAGGAAGCGAGACCAATTATGGACACTAAACGTAGGAGGAAAAGCACAAGCGTACAGAGAAATTTGAAATGGACAGAGTCGGGTATGTCGAGCGTGGCATTAATCACGGAAAATGTTTTCGTGCCGATAACGAAGAGCGTGTTTAGCGAGAGGCGTGAACCCCCGACACTGCCATATAACTTTTCCCCGCGAAACATCCAGGTGGTGGAATCCAGCCGATGCAATGTCAGCTTAACAGCGTCTTTACTGAGAAAACCGTTCTCTCCAAAACAGGTTACCACTCGAAATTCAACACCCCTTCCTCCTCTTTCCTTGCACCTTCTTCTCGAATGCGTCACGCTTAACGCCTAACGCTCGCATCTTTACAGATCAGTGAAACAAATACGAGGATCGCATCGCGACTCATTGACAAACATCCTTCTCGCATCTTTCCAAACGATCGATCGGATAGCCGTTCTCCTTCTCCTTCCCGTTCTCGTGCTCGGGCATCAGAAAGCAACGGGAAACGGATATCGTTTCCCTCGTCGATATCCGACTTGCCTTTCGCTTGCCGCGCAAAATCTCACTCGTTCTCGATCGATCGAAATCCAGCGAAAGGAAAGAAACGTAGAGGGACTAAAACTAATGGGAATAAAAGCAGCGGCTGCAACAAAAAGTTAACGATCGATGGCGTTACCCCTATTTTATTAGGCTTCTCAAATGGCGGAGGCGGAGGCGGAGGCGGAGGCGGAGGCGGAGGCAGAGGTAGAGGCAAAAAATTGTTCAAGTCGAACGAACCGAAGAGCGTTACGCGCAGAGCGCAGAATTACTCGAAGCAAATTGAAAAGAATATTTCGAGCAGTTGGGTCGGATCGAGATCCAACAGCAGCTCGAGTGTTCGAGCAACGACCACTGTTCGGAAAGCGAATCGCAAAGATTCGGTCGGATCGAATGGCTACTCGGATCAGTTTTTCGAAACGGACCAAGCAGGCATGTACGCGTTGACGGATTCTCGAGAGCAGACGGACCGGTCGCGTTCGATCGTAGAATTTTTCCGAAAACACGATACGCGTCTAGAGCCACGGAAGCATCACCGCTATCAGCCCTGTCGGATAAAGTATTCGTGGCAAGCGATCGGTACCAGCTCGCAAACCTCGTCAACGCTTTTGGAAAGCTTAGCCAAAGAGAACGGCCTCCTCGGCTACCGATCCATTTGCGATTGCAGCATTAAATATTCTTGGCAAATCATAGGGATCGCCACTCAAACTTCCTCCGCGGATTTTACCGGGATCGCTGCTGCGCGTTCCTTTATATCTTCGTTCTCGCCTGGAAAAGTCAACTCAAACCGCCGAAATATCCAACCAGCGACCACCGATCAACCTTCGGTCGCTACGGTATGGCGAAGAGGTAAAAGATTCATCCTACTTAACACGCAACATACGCAAACTTTTGCTCACAAACAAAGTCAAACTATTTTTACTGAATTTTACAAAAAATACATCGTGTAACGCACCTTCTTGGTTTTACCATGTCCAATTGTAAGAACGGTTAAATGGATGCCAACCGTGGCTCGTCTGGCGGCGCCTAGCTCGCGGTTCGCGATTTGCGGCTCGCGACGGACGTTCAAGGATAACAACGGTATCGCTCTGGCGCGGCGAATAGCTCGCTAGATCTGGAGTATACGCAACGCGGCGGTTAATAAAGGGAACGTAAAAGCTCGTGCTGTCGCGAACAGTAAACGTTATCCGGAACATCCCCTGCAGCCGCAATGTATGCATTCCACTATCCTGCCCTCTTCCAGCTTCCCTTTAGGTACTCGACATATACAATTGGTACCGAAATTAGTATCTCTGGTTTGTATGCATCGCAAGCAGCAGAGATTTTCATAGCCCACCTTTTTCCATTTAGCTATTAAGTTCTTGTCTGCTATATTTTCATTCAGGCAGTAGTCGTACAATTCTGAAAGAAGAGAAAATTGAAAATGGAGAATGGAAAGTGGAAAATGAAAGATGGAGAAACCGAAGCGGAAATGAAAGAAATGATCTGAAAATAATCTAGTGGCAAACTTGCTCACCGCGACTTATCGCTTTGCGCCTGTAATACAAATCGTATATGTATCGGGATTTTTGATGGTGAATCTTGAATATCGGCCACAAAGATTCTTGTTTGCGTTTGCCTTCGTGAGGTTCTGTCTCCGCTGCGATCCAAAACATTTCAAATCAAAACGTATAAAAGAAAAATCTGCCTTTCATCCATAACCTCTCGTATCCCTATTCTCCCTCGGCATCGCGTTACCTTCTCGCATCTTCTGCTCTAATTCTTCCAACGTTGGCTCTATCAATTCCCAGCCATCCGGCGGAGGCTTTTTGCTTCTACGTACTTTTGGCATTTTAGATTCGCTTAGAAACACTACTACGATACACAACCCTCACGCCTCTGACACCGTTCACTGAAATTTGACAATGCCAGCTGCCAATTGTGAACAACGAAACGCGAACGCGAATCACGCAACTGCGCATGCTCGCTTCAAATTTAAAATTTCCAATGCATTCGAATTTATTCGTCCGCCTACTCTACAACACTTTGCACTTTACATTTCGTGCACGTACGTACAACGTGGAACGTAGCGGGATAAACGCACACGTCCGCCACTGCACTCGCATCCGAACAGGGAACGGGAGCAGAGAATAGAGAACAGGGAACAGGGAACAGGGAACAGGGAACGGAAATCAAAAAAATTTGAAAGCAAAATAAGTTACAAGTTTGTATTGATACATCAATGAAATGCAGAAACGTTAAGAAAGAGCATAGCAATTGATTTGAGATGTAGAAAGATGGTAGACCAGATCGGGAAGCGGATCAATCGCGTTCCGCTAACCATATGTCCGAAGTGCAATCGCCACCCGGATAGCTGAAAACGAAGCTTCTATGAACGATCGTTTCTCTGCTATATATTGTAGATAGGTAGAATAATAGCAGTAGATCCGAACCGCATTTCGTGAGCGAGCAACACGTCGTCCTTTTCAGCCCCGAAATCCACTAAGAATTCTTCGTCCAGTTTGAAACCACCGTTTCGAGGGTCAATATTCAGCTTCACCATAGTCGATCCGTTTCTATATGCAGATATAGATACAGATGCAGATACAGATGCAGATACAGACGCGGGTGCTAACATTAGAAGAGCGAAGAAAGAAAGCAATAGCGAAGGATAGTGATAGAGTGGAAACTATACTTGACGTGTTCCGGGTAAAACTGTTTATCCCATGGCTTATAGATGGAAGTGGTGACGTAGAGACGCGTCCCATCCAAACTCAGTTGAAGCATCTGCGGCGATCCGTCGAGTCGACGACCTTTCACGTAAACGGGATTCGGTTGATCGGTTAGCTCCTGGTCTTGGAGCACGCGTACCTTCGAGTCGCTCAAAATCGATCCACCGAGGAAAATTTGCCCTATCAACTTTGGATGATCCGTGTCCGAAATATCGTACTGTCTAACGTCTCCGTGAAGCCAGTTGGACAGGTACAGATACTTATCGTCCAGACTGATCAGAATATCCGTTATCATTCCTGCCGAACACAGCGTCGCGTCGCATCACCCATTTAAGGACATCTTATCCTTTCTTCTTCCACTCGCATCTACATGTATGCATGCATGCAGCATGCAGCATGCATCTTGCCCCTTGCCCTTGCTGGCTATGTTCGCTTATACACGCTTACCAGACATTTCTGGAGCTATCCACCCTTCCACTCGCTTGGCAGCCACTCGAATAACCGGCTTCGCCGCCCATCCGGCATCCCGAGTTTTATAAAATTTGTAAACCGTCGAATTAACCGCGCATCCTACGAATCCCTCGCTTGCCTTTGGATCGTGAAGAAATCGTATCTCCAGTGGCGCGATTCCTTCTTCACCCAAATTCAAAACTTGCTTCAACTTTCTTTCGCTCCAAGAGTAAAAGTTTAAGCTCCTTCCATAGACGGCTGTGCAGTGGGACAAGATTAGACGCGAATAGCGCGTAGCCTGAACCGTAACGCGGAAGCAATACAAATACTTATGAAATTGAAGTAAGTGCGGAAGTAAGAAAGCGAAGCGCAGTAAAGTAAGTAAACTTTATGTTTATGGTAAACGAACTTGAATCGGAGCCGTCGCTCGGGGCGTAGCCTTTTTTGAAAACTCTGGGCACGCCCCATTCGGTGGCGATCAGCACGTCATGATACGGTTGGTACCAGAAATCGTATCCGAAAGCCGCTTTCTTCTCCCCTTTGGTCCACGTGCCTTTCACTTGCAGAGTCTCCGCATCCACGCAAACAATCTCACCCGCGGCGTCGCCGTTCGGTTTGCCCATCGCAGAGATCAAAATTTCCCCGTTCGGAGAACAGTGGCTGGTATGCAAAGTCGACACTCCGTATTGGTTAACCTCCGCCGAGGACAATACCTTGCCAACGAGAATAACTATTACAACTATCGTACATCTAAGTAGCAAGCAATTAGTCGCAGCGAGTGCGAACGGATGGTCCATGGCTATGCAAGATTTTCACTGCACTTGACTGACCTAGTTTTCCTCGTGTCCGAGATGAGTGAAAGAAACCGGCGGATAGAAGAAGAGAGAACGAATGCGTGAAAAGTGTGCATGGGTAGTCGAGAGCGAATCTTGAGAGTGATAGCACGGAGTGAATAGAAAGAGAGTTTTCGGAGTGCTAAAGTTACAGTTTAGCGGAACATTATATAGATGAAGATCACACGGTTTTCGCTTTTCGATTCTCTTAAACGTATATCTTCTGCGTTTGCTCGTACATTATGTTCGTATATTAAAATGCTTGACAACTGTTTACATTGCTCGTTGGATAATAAAACGGAAGCTATGTACTGCTGCGAAAACTCTGATTCTTGACTGTGAGTCCAAGTGGTCGATAAGCTGATAGCTCTAGCTCGTAGAGCGTAGATGGTCCGTGCCGCAGACCTTTTTACCTTTCTATCTTTCTACTTTGTACCTTTTTGATAGACGGACTCCGTTCATCGGTCGTGTCGATGAAATAAACGCGGTCCGACTCAAGGCACGGAAGCACCAGGGTATCTCGTTTTCGCGGCTTGTCGTGGCAGCTGCTGCAAATGTTCCAACCGGAGTGATGCAGCTCGTCGCCAACGTTCGGCATTCGCAATTTGTGAATAATCTGGAGAACGTGTTAATCTGTCACAGCTGCCAGTGGAGAGTAAGCAAGCGAGTATATGTATACCTTGCAATAATTGACGCTGCTCGGATCCACGTCAACTGTACACAGCACATCCGATTTATTCGGGTCCGTATGGGGGCAGACCACGTACAAAAGCTTCTCGCGCGGACCCTGCATCGCTGCCTTTGGCGATCTGTAACCAGGACCCTCACAGGTCCAGCACCCTATCGCAACCGTTACATTATACTAATATTATATTAAATCCGTCGAAATCGACCGCTATTTCGAACGATTCGAAAACTGCAAGTACCTTTGCTTGCTGCCATGATGCCAGTCCCAGCTGAAAGGAGAAAAGTGAAAGGACGGAATGGATGACCGAATACTAGCAGAATAACAGAAGCGAGATTCAACGTACTTAACGAGATCCAAATCTTCTCTACAACAACGATAACAACGATATAAACGCGTGGCACGGGCGTATATCAGGCATGCGCAAGCAACAGCAACCGCTGATAGCGGTTCAACAAATTTTCCACTGGATCTCAACACGCGTATGTACATGTATGGAAGAATATATACGCACAGAACGATACGATGCGCGGAGAGCGCAAACAGATACCGCCTGCCAACTTTACCGGATGTCGAATTTTAAATGTTCTTTTGCCTGCTTTGATAGCGTATGATGTGTTGAATGCGAAAATAAGGTAAAGTAAAGCTCTGCCGAGCATTTTTAAACACATATCTTTTCATTCCATGTATTCCTTACACATTATAAGCACTGAGAAATGTCGTTTTTCAAAGTAACAGCGTTAAACGTAAGTAGATTTTTCAAAATATTACACGCCTAACTCATCTTAAGCCAAACTTAATCCGAAACTAAGCCGAGTCTAATCCAAATCTAACTCAAACGAAGCGACTTGTATAACCTGTCCTAAATCGAATCTAATTCGAATTCCAATGCATTTCCGCATCAAAGGCTATAGCCGGTTAAGGGGGTCAAATGTGCCCCCAAACCAAATTCAACGTGCAATGAGTCATTCGATAGCTTATAAAAAAAAAACACTTCGTGCAAATTTTTAGCCCTGTATCTCGACCTGGAGGGTAGTAACAGGGTGAAAATGAAAATCACGTTTTTACGTCATTTCTCTTATTCTATAGCATGAAAAAAATAGAAAAAAATCAGAGGCATTTCTGATATCGGCTTACGTATTTAGGAATTTTTTCATATTTTTAAATTGAATAGCTAAGTTGTGAAAAATGAAAAACCGAAAAAAAAGCGGAAAAATGCCGATGAAGCATTGATGCAGTTCCAGAACTACGATTATATTTTTACAGTAAGTAGATATTGTTGTTACTATTATTCTCAATTTTTTTCAGATTTTTAGTTTTGGTGCGCCGTAGTAAAAAAAATTAAAAACCGATTCGTTCGTTATTTTCTGCGTGTTAGACGTCGAATTTTTTGATGTTCTTTGGTATATAAGTGCTCCATGCAATGTTTAACATTTTTACATTCGGCAGAATAACAGAGGAATTATAGAAAGTAAATAAATCCAATTAATGAAAGTTCCGATGACAACGTTATCTTCTGAAATATTAAGCTAGTTTCCAACAACGGCGCTGGCTCGGCAGCAAAGTATGTTACTTCAGAACGACTAGACCCTGTTTCGAGTCTCTTCTTGGGCTTTTTACTTTTTTTATTTATTATTATTTTTTTTCAATTTCTAATAATATAATAATGATCAGTATCGGTTTATAAATGTGTTAAAAATATTTTAACCTAAAATATGTATGAAAATAATGTTAGAGCGCTTTTTACGACTCCGCGTCTTTTCTCGCATATCTTGTCCTATTGTACTTCTATTGTAAAAATATTACTAAGCGATTTCGCCTATTCCAGTGATGAGTTTCTGCATCGATCGCTAATGTATTTTCAGTGGTTCGGATACCATCCTTTCCACTATTTCACCGGCCCCTTCAAGTTTCTTTTATCGGCCTCTCGAGATATCGACATATTTTTAGAAATATGTCAAAAGTTAAAAATATCATCGATCAAGCGTAGAAATGAATCAATTTCCCTCGAGGACCTTATTGCAATCGTAAAGGATTTTTCTTACGTTTAATACAACCGTTAGTATAAATATTTCTTCGTACAATAGCAATTCACAACGCTAACTCAAACGCGACAACTGTTTCTTCGCAACGCTAACGCAAACCCGTGAACGCTTTTATTATATTGGATATATAATATATCCAAGCAAGAGATATTTAGAGGGTAGAACTTTGTCTCTACCGAGAAGAGACACGAATTTGCATAAAAATCCGCAGTCTAATAATGAACGTGACTATTCGCGCGCGAACGTTTTGCTTCGATACCAAAATCAGAAAGGAAACGATAGAATCGCGTATGACTTTTTGCAACTAACGATAAGTGCGACCCTAGTCGCCAAATAGAACTGGCTTTGAAACGGTTAAACGATCGCGTATCAAAAGTATTTAAAGTTCCGCGAGCAACTAAAAATTGGAGAAGCTATATTTTGCTGCATACTTCGTCTACTTTATTTTTGCAAACACGAGACGAGCACGCGAAAACTACGCGCGAAACTATGGCTGTTAACGCGACGCGGCGACGTGCAAGCAGAAAACTATTTTCTTATTAAAGGTAAACGATAAGCGCGTATGAACTTCAATTTTCGTAAGCAAATTCCAACGCGTCGTGACACGGATCTCTACTACAAGGCAAGGAAAAAACGACGATCGCGAATTTGAAATGAAAGTAATTTCGATAGCAAACAATCGTAGCATAGCCTATGGACTCGAAAAATGCTCACTGTCGTTTAATTGAAACTTTAAATCGACTATGCGCAACCCTACTCGACTTGCATTATCCTGTACTATACTTTAACCGATACTTGTATTCCAAATTCTGAATCGTTACACGTTTGGCTCGCGAACCGTTCCTCGAATTCTCTTCTCTTAAAGATGCCAACTACTTTAAACGCGTTTTCACGTATCATTTCATTTCGCATTTATTTACGGGATTGTACCCTTTAATATGCATGAGATGCGTGCAAAAATTAGGATAATTTTATACCGTAAATGTAACATATTCTTCGATAGTAAGGAAATATGTTTTGTAGTGGTATTTTTCTATAACAAGTGCTCAATGAACAATCAAACGATGAAGTATATACGCGAGACACAGAAATAACAAATGAAATAGCAGCCCCGAAGAGCGCTACATGAAAATGAAAATGGAAATGTATCGAGTGGCCAGAAGGGCCACCCAAAAATCCTAATCATCCACTCGTAAAACCGATCAACCCGCGAGTGGAACATTTTTCTTCTTCGCAACGCTACTTTACTCGATCTACTTATCGAATAGCTAATTCAACAAACGAATCGCGAAAGGTGCTTCATTCTATTGCAAAAGCTACGTTACTCGATTTAACTTTAATCAAAGAGGAAAGAAAAAAGCAACATCGCGCAAGCGTCCATTCCTGGACGCTTCGTTGACCCTGTAACGCAACGCTAATAAATAATAACGACTAATCTATGCACCTATTCTTTTTCAAAGCGCAACACTAATAGCGAAAGTGCAGCGTGCCCAATGCACGGCTGCCGTTGAGTCGTCCATAGTCCATCGATGACTGAATTCCACTTTCTCAGTGGAACATCGTGGGCTTTTTTATCATATACGCAACGCTACGTGCAAAACGCGACCATTTCGTGGCGCAACGCTAACTGCAAAGCTAAACACGCGCGATGCAAATATGTCGCAACTCTACCTTTTTCATTCGTTCAATGGAAGCTACTATTTTCATGTAACGGAAGCTGCTCTGAAGATTCAATTAGAAGACGCGATCGATATTATCGCAACGCTGCCAAATATATTACGATGCTAATCACAATCAAACTGTGGAACGCGATACTAAGAAATGCTAAGAATACGCGCAACATTTCATACGTCGCAACTCTAAATCAATCGCGATAATCGTATCTTCGCAACGCTAATGCAAACCCGTGACTTTTTCATTCGCAACTCTAATATCACCTCGCGCTTTCTTTGATCCGCAACGCTATGTCAACCCGTGCGTACGTTCTCGCAACGCTACGTCAAAAAGTACGCGGAGCCCAGATGTGCAAGTTGAAAACACTACGCATGCAAATCTAATAACGAGTACAGTGACAAAGTAAACAAAAGTAATGACCCTCCATTCTTTCGTAAACCGAAAAAATCAACAGCCATTCGTTGCTGCCCTCTTCGTGACAGTTTGTCGGGCCTCTTCTTTTCTTCGGGCGCCATGCCCGCAGGGACATGAATTTAAGCTCGAGGTTTTCGAAAAGCAACCCAGAAAGAGACTCAAAAAAATGGAATAAAAATGCATATCGAAGAAGTTAAATAGCACGCAGACGACCAACGACTCTAAGAATTCTAAGAAACTAATCTAAGAATTCTCAGCATCCTTGTTCGTGCAAACGTGTCGAACCTCGAGCTGACAGTGAGTGTATACGTTCGTTTCGTGCAGATCGCGACCGCGTCCGCGTGACGATTCGAGATCGCCGGATTCGAAAGATCGACATTGGCAAAGACCGGAAATGACCTGCATTCTCCAGGTCAGATCAGCTCGCCGTCGATGTTCAAATCAGATTCCCTGAAACAGGTTGACACGCGCACCCCCCATTAAATATGAAACTCGCGACCCGAGACCATATGTCAACCTGTCCGGCCCTACCTACTTAAAATTAACACACATTCCAGAAAGTATGCTACCTACCTGCCTAATGCTATATTTAAAAAATGGCAAACAGGCACACAAACACAGGCATACACCCCACCCCCCACCCAGCGGATCACACGCATACCACCCGGGTGCAAAAGCCTAAACTAGGGAGTAACGTCCCGGGACGCCTCCGACACCCGAGTTCAACATACATCTCACACACACTCTAAAGTAAACACAAATTCTGAAATCGTCTGACGTGGGTAGCGACCATTGCGTATTATATTATGCAATTTCAAATGCATCTAACTCGATATATTCGAATATATTTCAAGCATTTCGCAAGTAAATGTAATGCAATAGAAAAATTGTAAAATATATTTCCGGCACTAATCAAACGTGTAATTAAATAGGAAAATCCTAAACGACGCTTAAGACATTTGTCAAGCACGTCAACGAGAACGTGTCAACTGAATTTGTAATAAATGGTTTGCTACCATTCAGTTTATGATTAGCAATTTAAGTTAATTAACATTAGCAAAAAACGACGCAAATCCACAGCCTAACACACACACACACACACAATGTGGAAACGACGTCGCGCACGATACGCTACCCACGATCAGCCGCCACACAAATATCAAATATCAAAAATCAAAATAATAAAGAAAATGATCGTGCCGCGTGCTTTTCACCCGCTCAAGTAGCACCTGAGCACGTGAGCGAGATCCCGGCAAAACGGCACGAACCGACGCTGAAAATCCTAGCTAAAAAACTTGTCGACATTCGTAATCGGCTAACGGACTGTGACTCTACTTTTCCAATGCCTTTAAAGCAAACAGACTCTACTCGTTACATTGAAAAGAAGCTACGTTACTTGCAAAACAAGAAAGCGAGAAAACTCTAATGCAACGTGAATTTAAATACGCGAGGCTGAGAATAAGAAACGCCAACAAGTGACTCTAAATTAATGTTAAGAATATTAACTGTTAACAAAAGACTCTAAATTGAAGTTAAGAATACGATGATAAAATAGAACAAGGAACTCTAACGTGAAACTTTAAGTGTAATCCCTTGGGCGACTCCCTTATCAAAACGTCGTAACTTTAACATAACATTGCGTTCAAGTTTGCGACATCGATTTGGAAATCTACCCATCGCGAAATGTCTTCTTGCGCATTTTATTTGGCATCGTTTTTGTATGAGAAAAGAAAAATCTAATGTGTCTCTGTATCTTAAATCGAATTGAATCTCCTATGAACCGCGAAGCAATATATTGCTTAATTCTTTTACGAATTACGATTCAAGCAAGGAACTCTGATAAAATATTTCGCGTACACCTGCGTGTACTCAAATAGCAATGCAAACACATTTCCTCATTATTATTGTGCAATGAATAAATCTACAAATATAACTAAAAACTATAACGTGCTCAAACATACGAGCATTCCACTTTAATAAATATCTTTGTGGAATTTCTGTTGACTCTACTTTTAAGTGCATCGATATTTAAAAAGAAATTCCTACTAAGTGACTCTACAATTGACTCGAATTCTTTTAGTAGCATATAAAAATATTTAAAATCGCGAGCGCAAGAAGACCTAGCCTCGTCCAATAAATACAACACACACAAGAAATAAAAATGATACACGGATATACGATCGTATACCCGCGGCCACTGTACTCGTTTATGCAAAATCTACGTATACAACCAGTCATCCGTGCCGATTCGGACCTTTCGTCCTCGGCATGATTGAGTGACCAGAGGGATTCAAAATGCATGCCACTCACCAGTAGACGACTACGCTGTCATCTGCTGCAGCCAGCCGGATGACAACCTGTTGTCATCGTCATCTAGCGAAGCCGTGAAGTCGTGGAGTCGCGAAGCCTTGAGGACATAAAAAAATGAAAATGATGTCGCGAAGCCGTGAAGCTGCGATGCCATGTCCTGTGGCCTCAAGGACAAGAAGATCTGTGGAAGACCTGTAACAGAGAAAAGAAACAGAGAAGATTATAATTTATTCCCTCAGTTTTCTCAACGATTCGGATTAAGACACTCGAAAACTTGAAAAACTTGAAATCTTTAAATGATTCTACTTCGTACTTGAACGAAAAGAATTTTTAATAGCTTCTACTACATGTTTGACGTAAGAAAAATTCATGTAAGATGCGAAGATACTTACATTGCGAGCTTCAGAAGCCCAGCCAGATCGTCTGCCAACAGCCGAAGCTTGATTCTACGCGCGAGTATGAATATTAAAAAACAGAAAAACAGAAAAACAGAAAAAAAGGAAAAATAAAGAACTACTCTATTATTCAAATAATATTTGGCGTGCAAACACTGACTCTACTTCCGCGAGTTCGTATTAAATGTATGTGACTCTACTTAGAGCAGCTGTGCTCTTTAAAAAATCAAACTAGTTTTACAGCGAAACAAGCACTGACTCTACAACCGCATTGCGCGCGGTCACAAATCCTGAAAGAACAATTTAATTAGTAGGAAGGTGTGGGTAGGTACGAAATAAAACACAATATTTTCTTATTATTCTTCTCTTACCATCGAGCATTTGTTACGCAAAATACCTCAACTCTATGCGATATATCTGTACGCTATCGAGATATACGCATGTCCATATATCTTTATATTATATTCTTATATATAATACAAGAATAGTGTATCATGTATACGAATATAATAGAAAAATATCGAAGACATAGTAGAAGCTGCTAGCAAACAAGCATAAATTATACTATAAATTTAATCGAAATATTCTTCTATCATATTCTTATGTATAATATATTCTATTCTTATATAAGTATAATACAAGAATATATTATGCGTAAGAATGTACGATAAGGAAAGCGAAGGTTTAATAAAAGTTACGAGCAACGACCCAGAAGCTATACAGTGAAAATTTGTTGTCGCATTGTAAAGTCATTTAGGCCGGTCGCGAGTCACGAATTCACGGAAGCCAGCTGCCCGAAAAACTTCGAAACGTAAACATACTCGAGTCGCCCGAGGTCGCGGCACGTTTTCTGTTTACAAGTTCGGCCAGCACGCGTTTGCCAGCCAATGTTTTTCTGCTCAATTTTAACGGTTAAACTATGAACTACGTGTAAGACGCGACCGAAATACAGCAAAATATAAAGACTGCTTCGATTTTTCGTTTACGTTAACACGTGGTAGCGCGATCCGATTACCCTACTGCAAATTTACGATTTGTCGAGACGTCAACTTTAAAAGCAAACCAAAGAAACAATACGTATATCCCTCCCATTTTCGACCGATAATTGCAAACAAGGTTCGTACGATTTAACAGGTTTTAGCACGATTTAATGACTCTACTACAACGTACGGATTTGTTTTAAAAGTAAACCAAAGAAATGATTCTATCCCTGCCAATTTAACTCGGTAGGTGCAAACGAAGTAAAAGTAAATGAAAAATTTTGAAAGACGAATTAAATATGGAAAGTTACCCACTAACAATGGTATTAACGACGTATTGTTACGTCTACCGACGTTAGAAACACGTAATATTACCAAATCTGCAGCAAACAGGCCGTTTCTCGATCAGGCGTAGGTATCTGGAACACAGAAAATAGAAATCGTAATTTAAAACAAATGTATTCGAGAAGCACCTGGTGTTTCGCAACTATTAACTTCGCGTTAGACAAAAGCAAGCAAACGAGTAATGAAAAATTCTACTCAAGGTTCGCGTAGCAAGAGGAAAAGAACGTGTGTTAATTAAAATACGCGTGAAGGAAGAAATACTATTAAAAGTGTCTAGAAAAAGGACCCTTAAAATACCGGCGGAATGCGTGAATAGGCGAAACGTACGTACCACGTGCCGAATCTTTGACCCGTCTCGTCTTTACAGCGATCCAAACTCGACTGATGACGTCGCGTCGCTCGGCTCATGCGCCAGCCGAGCTGCGAGAGTGGGGAAACGTGTCAGCTCTCGGCCGCGAAACTGCTTCGAAATTCAATATTTATTCGACTCGACTTCTTTCCATAAATCATTTCTAAATTCGCGAATATTATACTTTACGTTAACGTCGATCATTTTGCATATGTAAACATGAATAGATAGCTTGTATCGATGATTAAAATTCAATAAATTGAACTATGAAAGTCCTACGCGTTACTCTTTACATATTTTCGCGCGCCTTCCTGTCTTCCTCTTTAAAGTTAAGCGACGAAGACGAAATATTATCAAAATAAGAACGGTATAACGTACTATAGTTATGGTTGCAACTAATTCTCAAGAGCGCATACTTGCGGTAAACGTAGAATAAAATGTACTATAGAGATAAAGTTCGGATATCGTGTTGCAGCGTAACAAATCGAACGAAAATAATGTCTATGTTCTTATATTCTAATAACTATATTTGTATCGATAACTGAATGTGCAAAGCTTACCGTAATACGTTCAGAAGTATAATGTATCTCTATATCGAAAACTAACACCGTGCTCCTGTAAATGTGTCTTTTATTTGCGCGAAACGTGTAACGTGTTGTATTCATTGTTACAATAAATTCCTGAGAGCGCAAACGTATAGTAACGATATAAAAATGAATACACGTTCGCGTATTATAGTGAAAAAATTGCGAAAAATTGAAACGGTATCTTTTCACGCGTGATCCGAAGAGGGGGAGTCACGTGACTGCCCCTTGCCTGTATAAGCAGCGGAAGGTCGTTGCACGCTCTTCTTGTTGCAGGTGCTCCCGAAGCGTTCGGATCGGATCTGTATATCACAGATTCAATTTTTTAGCTGGATGATGACCAGAAATGACCTGTGCACTAGCGCACCACCCACCATCCACCTACTAATAATTTCTCTTAGACTCAAGATTAAATTTAACCCACTATGTTCAATATATCTGTGCATGTACAATTTTTGTGTTTCAGGTGCTACCACTGACGTTTATTACGTTATTATATTTATGTTTCATTTTATTTATACGTTATTTAGATTACATTTTACAGCTACCAGTTTCCAAGAGTGATCGACTTCAATTTCCAAATGCATGTTACACGCTTCTTTGATCGTGCTAATATTTTGCAGGCTGCGCGTTTCTACTTGAATATTCTATTAATATAAATGAATAAACCGTGTGTCGTATTATTTAAACTGTTATGAATATGATCCGCGTTGAAGCTCTGTTAGTTTCGTACACGTGCGATTTCATTTTTAATACGTGTAAAGTATCGCGCGTAATATTTCTATATGTTTTCAACATGTTTTGCGGAAAGCGATGTTTATTGTGGGTACATTTTACGACGTGGCAATACACAGCAGCTATGTCTGTAGGCGAATACGCGTGCGGGTTCCCGAAACATTGCTAAGTGTTTGTAGAAGCAACTTGATCTTTATGTCACTGCTCTTTTATACGTTTCCTTCTGTTTCAGTCGCTATGACTTACGAGTGCGCTACTGCCACATTACAGTCTTACGACTGCGTTAGTAAAGAGCGTGCTAACCATCTTGTATATCGTCGTACATTTGTATTTATTGTAAATATGTCGTGCTGTTATTTGAAACATAGTGTGCAAGTATTGAGATGTAATGTAGCGACACTGACAAAACATAGAATAGACTATCCTCATATATTGTTATACGAAATCATTCGGGAGCTACCAGGCCCCCTTGCTAAACGAAAACAGCAGCGTTCCTAAAACGATAGGATTTCTGCACAAATACTGTGATAAATAACTGTCTCCGATACACGCGCCGCGATATATAATAGCTAGATTTAAAGTAACGTGCAAACAAGCATATCATCATATGCATTGCACTTCTATCATTGATTCCGACGCGTTACTCCTTACTTATTTTCACGCGCCTTCATGTCGTTCTCTATAAAGGCAAACGACGAAGACGAGATATTATAAAAATGAGATAACCACCGCCTAAACACGAGAGGACGATACTTTTGTCACCGTCATCGGCGAGTCGAGGGCGACGGCTACTGCTGCGAAAATTGCAGTGTGTATATACGCACGTGAACAGAAAAACTGAATCCCAAAACTGAAGTCGGCCTCTTTGAGGGCAACAAGATTGTTGCTGTGAGTTTAGGCGGCGTTATTGCTATCGGGTCTACTGGTGAGAAAATCACGCTGTATAAAAAGGACTACTTATATACCGTCGAGCGCAGGCTATGCAGAGCGACCTGGTGGTTCCTTGTCAGTGTGCCTCCGCGTTTCAAAATACTTATTAGATCTCGGATTCTAGATGTCCGATTCCGATCAACCGCGTGCCAGAATAAAGGGCCCGCATCCCCCTGCAAGAGGCACCGGATTTCACCACAGTAGCACTTCCGGTCCGGATGTTAACAGCGATTTTTTCCTTATACTACATTCTTTATATAATTTTTCGAGTGCGGACCGTGGAGAGCATTTCCAGGTGCGTTCCATGATAGTGTGCTTTCGCGTATCCGAAAAGCAGTCAAATCTCGGCGTCCGCACATCCGATTCCGATCGACCAGCAGTCGGAACAAAGCGCCCGCTTCCCAACGCGAGAGGCACGCTGTTTCGTCACAGTAGCACCTTCGGTTCGCGTTTCGTCGACGATAATCACCGCGATCGTTCGCGCAATTGTCGGCTAAAACACGCGAAACATTGCTCGCCACGAACGCACCGCGAGAACTAGCCGCGAACGGTCTTCACACGACATTCCCGGTACCGAGCCCCACGATTCGAGCCGACGTTCGACGAA
Source organism: Eucera pruinosa (assembly GCA_028830335.1). Lineage (NCBI taxonomy): Eukaryota > Metazoa > Arthropoda > Insecta > Hymenoptera > Apidae > Eucera > Eucera pruinosa. Next base: position 20,285,286 of record JAMYCR010000009.1, read on the forward strand.
ATCGGCCGCCCGGAAACCGAGGAATCCTCTTCGAAACGTGAGCACCGAGCACAAGGATTGACGGCCGCGGGTGGCGTTCGCGATCCGACGGCAGCCGCGCGTCCGCGAAGGCGCGCGCGCACTATCGTATGAAGACAGCAGAAGAATATCGTGTGAAGACCGTTCGCGGCTAGTACTCGCGGTGCGTTCGTGGCGAGCAAAGTTTCGCGTGTTTTTGCCGACGAGTGCGCGAACGATCGCGACGATTATCGTTGACGAAACGCGAAACGAAGGTGCTACTGTAACGAAACCGCATGCCCCTTGCAGGGGGAAGCGTGCCCTATATTCTGACTACTCGCCGATCGGAATCGCATGTGCAGAAGCCAAGATATGACGACTTTTCCGATTCGTGTACGTACACTGTCAGGGAATGCCCTGGGAAAATCTCCCCTCGGTCCGAGCTCACGGGGTTATATAACTATCACGAATTCACAGATGGCAGCCGAGGAATCGGCTTCGATCTGACGGCGCGGTGATGCGACGGCGCCGCGATCCGACGGCCACGTTCTGCACGGCCGATTCCGATCAACCAGTAGTCAGAATAAAGTGCCAGCTTTATATAACCCAAACCTAACTCAAACCTAACCCAAACCTAACCCACGCTGGAATGGACCTAATCAAGTCTTAACTGTACCTACCCGACTTACCCTACGTCTACACACACCTAACCCACCCCTGAAGGTACCTAACCGTGCCTCAGGCGTGCCTGCTCGTCGTAACTGACACCTAACCCTCCCTGGGAAGTGCCAAACATCTGTAGGAGCTGACCTAACCGACGTAACCTTCGCTTGAACAGGCCTAACCCAACACGGAATGAACCTGACCCAGTCTGGAGCGCACATAACCGCTCTCTACTTCGCCTAGATGCACCTAACCCACGCTGGAATGGACCTAATCAAGTCTTAACTGTACACAACCGACTTACCCTACGTTTACACACACTTAACCCACCCCTGAAGGTACCTAACCGCGCCTGAGGCGTGTCTGCACGTCCTTACCGACACCTAACCCACCCAGGGAAGTGCCAAACATCTGTAGGAGCTGACCTAACCGACGTAACCTTCGCCTGAACGGGCCTAACCCACCACGGATCGAACCTAACCCTGTCTGGAGCGCCCGTAACCGCTCTATACTTCGCCTGGGTGCACCTAACCCACGCTGGAATGGACCTAATCAAGTCTTAACGGTACCTAACCGACTTACCCTACGTCTACGCACACCTAAACCACCCCGAAGGTACCTAACCGTGCCTGAGGCGTGCCTGCACGTCGATACCGACACGTAACCCACCCTGGGAAGAGCCAAACATCTGTAGGAGCTGACCTAACCGACGTAACCTTCGCCTGAACGGGCCTAACCCACCACGGATCGAACCTATCCCAGTCTGGAGTGACCGTAACCGCTCTAAACTTCGCCTGGGTGCACCTAACCCACGCTGCAATGGACCTAATCAAGTCTTAACGGTACCTAACCGACTTACCCTACGTCTACGCACACCTAACCCACCCCGAAGGTACCTAACCGTGCCTGAGGCGTGCCTGCACGTCGATACCGACACCTAACCCACCCTGGGAAGAGCCAAACATCTGTAGGAGCTGACCTAACCGACGTCACCTTCGCCTGAACGGGCCTAACCCGCCACGGAACGAACCTAACCCTGTCTCGAGCGCCCGTAACCGCTCTATACTTCGCCTGGGTGCACCTAACCCACGCTGGAATGGACCTAATCAAGTCTTAACGGTACCTAACCGACTTACCCTACGTCTACGCACACCTAACCCACCCCGAAGGTACCTAACCGTGCCTGAGGCGTGCCTGCACGTCGATACCGACACCTAACCCACCCTGGGAAGAGCCAAACATCTGTAGGAGCTGACCTAACCGACGTAACCTCCGCCTGAACGGGCCTAACCCGCCACGGAACGAACCTAACCCTGTCTGGAGCGCCCGTAACCGCTCTATACTTCGCCTGGGTGCACCTAACCCACGCTGGAATGGACCTAATCAAGTCTTAACGGTACCTAACCGACTTACCCTACGTCTACGCACACCTAACCCACCCCGAAGGTACCTAACCGTGCCTGAGGCGTGCCTGCACGTCGATACCGACACCTAACCCACCCTGGGAAGAGCCAAACATCTGTAGGAGCTGACCTAACCGACGTAACCTTCGCCTGAACGGGCCTAACCCACCACGGATCGAACCTATCCCAGTCTGGAGTGACCGTAACCGCTCTAAACTTCGCCTGGGTGCACCTAACCCACGCTGCAATGGACCTAATCAAGTCTTAACGGTACCTAACCGACTTACCCTACGTCTACGCACACCTAACCCACCCCGGAGGTACCTAACCGTGCCTGAGGCGTGCCTGCACGTCGATACCGACACGTAACCCACCCTGGGAAGAGCCAAACATCTGTAGGAGCTGACCTAACCGACGTAACCTTCGCCAGAACGGGCCTAACCCGCCACGGAACGAACCTAACCCTGTCTGGAGCGCCCTTAACCGCTCTATACTTCGCCTGGGTGCACCTAACCCACGCTGGAATGGACCTAATCAAGTCTTAACTGTACACAACCGACATACCCTACGTTTACACACACTTAACCCACCCCTGAAGGTACCTAACCGCGCCTGAGGCGTGTCTGCACGTCCTTACCGACACCTAACCCACCCAGGGAAGTGCCAAACATCTGTAGGAGCTGACCTAACCGACGTAACCTTCGCCTGAACGGGCCTAACCCACCACGGATCGAACCTAACCCTGTCTGGAGCGCCCGTAATCGCTCTATACTTCGCCTGGGTGCACCTAACCCACGCTGGAATGGACCTAATCAAGTCTTAACGGTACCTAACCGACTTACCCTACGTCTACGCACACCTAACCCACCCCGAAGGTACCTAACCGTGCCTGAGGCGTGCCTGCACGTCGATACCGACACGTAACCCACCCTGGGAAGTGCCAAACATCTGTAGGAGCTGACCTAACCGACGTAACCTTCGCCTGAACGGGCCTAACCCACCACGGATCGAACCTATCCCAGTCTGGAGTGACCGTAAGCGCTCTAAACTTCGCCTGGGTGCACCTAACCCACGCTGCAATGGACCTAATCAAGTCTTAACGGTACCTAACCGACTTACCCTACGTCTACGTACACCTAACCCACCCCGAAGGTACCTAACCGTGCCTGAGGCGTGCCTGCACGTCGATACCAACACCTAACCCACCCTGGGAAGAGCCAAACATCTGTAGGAGCTGACCTAACCGACGTCACCTTCGCCTGAACGGGCCTAACCCGCCACGGAACGAACCTAACCCTGTCTCGAGCGCCCGTAACCGCTCTATACTTCGCCTGGGAGCACCTAACCCACGCTGGAATGGACCTAATCAAGTCTTAACGGTACCTAACCGACTTACCCTACGTCTACGCACACCTAACCCACCCCGAAGGTACCTAACCGTGCCTGAGGCGTGCCTGCACGTCGATACCGACACCTAACCCACCCTGGGAAGAGCCAAACATCTGTAGGAGCTGACCTAACCGACGTAACCTCCGCCTGAACGGGCCTAACCCGCCACGGAACGAACCTAACCCTGTCTGGAGCGCCCGTAACCGCTCTATACTTCGCCTGGGTGCACCTAACCCACGCTGGAAAGGACCTAATCAAGTCTTAACGGTACCTAACCGACTTACCCTACGTCTACGCACACCTAACCCACCCCGAAGGTACCTAACCGTGCCTGAGGCGTGCCTGCACGTCGATACCGACACCTAACCCACCCTGGGAAGAGCCAAACATCTGTAGGAGCTGACCTAACCGACGTAACCTTCGCCTGAACGGGCCTAACCCACCACGGATCGAACCTATCCCAGTCTGGAGTGACCGTAACCGCTCTAAACTTCGCCTGGGTGCACCTAACCCACGCTGCAATGGACCTAATCAAGTCTTAACGGTACCTAACCGACTTACCCTACGTCTACGCACACCTAACCCACCCCGGAGGTACCTAACCGTGCCTGAGGCGTGCCTGCACGTCGATACCGACACGTAACCCACCCTGGGAAGAGCCAAACATCTGTAGGAGCTGACCTAACCGACGTAACCTTCGCCAGAACGGGCCTAACCCGCCACGGAACGAACCTAACCCTGTCTGGAGCGCCCTTAACCGCTCTATACTTCGCCTGGGTGCACCTAACCCACGCTGGAATGGACCTAATCAAGTCTTAACGGTACCTAACCGACTTACCCTACGTCTACGCACACCTAACCCACCCCGAAGGTACCTAACCGTGCCTGAGGCGTGCCTGCACGTCGATACCGACATCTAACCCACCCTGGGAAGAGCCAAACATCTGTAGGAGCTGACCTAACCGACGTAACCTTCGCCTGAACGGGCCTAACCCACCACGGATCGAACCTATCCCAGTCTGGAGTGACCGTAACCGCTCTAAACTTCGCCTGGGTGCACCTAACCCACGCTGCAATGGACCTAATCAAGTCTTAACGGTACCTAACCGACTTACCCTACGTCTACGCACACCTAACCCACCCCGGAGGTACCTAACCGTGCCTGAGGCGTGCCTGCACCTCGATACCGACACGTAACCCACCCTGGGAAGAGCCAAACATCTGTAGGAGCTGACCTAACCGACGTAACCTTCGCCTGAACGGGCCTAACCCGCCACGGAACGAACCTAACCCTGTCTGGAGCGCCCGTAACCGCTCTGTACTTCGCCTGGGTGCACCTAACCCACGCTGGAATGGACCTAATCAAGTCTTAACTGTACCTAACCGACTTACCCTACGTCTACGCACACCTAACCCACCCCGAAGGTACCTAACCGTGCCTGAGGCGTGCCTGCACGTCGATACCGACACCTAACCCACCCTGGGAAGAGCCAAACATCTGTAGGAGCTGACCTAACCGACGTAACCTTCGCCTGAACGGGCCTAACCCACCACGGATCGAACCTATCCCAGTCTGGAGTGACCTTAACCGCTCTAAACTTCGCCTGGGTGCACCTAACCCACGCTGCAATGGACCTAATCAAGTCTTAACTGTACCTAACCGACTTACCCTACGTCTACACACACCTAACCCACCCCTGAAGGTACCTAACCGTGCCTGAGGCCTGTCTGCACGTCCTTACCGACACCTAACCCACCCTGAGAAGTGCCAAACATCTGTAGGAGCTGACCTAACTGACGTAACCTTCTCTTGAACAGACCTAACCCACCACGGAATGAACCTAACCCAGTCTGGAGCGCACATAACCGCTCTCTACTTCGCCTAGATGCACCTAACCCACGCTCGGATGGACCTAATCAAGTCTTAAATGTACCTACCCGACTTACCCTACGTCTACACACACCTAACCCACCCCTGAAGGTACCTAACCGTGCCTCAGGCGTGCCTGCTCGTCGTAACTGACACCTAACCCTCCCTGGGAAGTGCCAAACATCTGTAGGAGCTGACCTAACCGACGTAACCTTCGCTTGAACAGGCCTAACCCACCACGGAATGAACCTGACCCAGTCTGGAGCGCACATAACCGCCCTCTACTTCGCCTAGATGCACCTAACCCACGCTGGAATGGACCTAATCAAGTCTTAACTGTACACAACCGACTTACCCTACGTTTACACACACTTAACCCACCCCTGAAGGTACCTAACCGCGCCTGAGGCGTGTCTGCACGTCCTTACCGACACCTAACCCACCCTGGGAAGAGCCAAACATCTGTAGGAGCTGACCTAACCGACGTAACCTTCGCCTGAACGGGCCTAACCCGCCACGGAACGAACCTAACCCTGTCTGGAGCGCCCGTAACCGCTCTATACTTCGCCTGGGTGCACCTAACCCACGCTGGAATGGACCTAATCAAGTCTTAACGGTACCTAACCGCCTTACCCTACGTCTACGCACACCTAACCCACCCCGAAGGTACCTAACCGTGCCTGAGGCGTGCCTGCACGTCGATACCGACACCTAACCCACCCTGGGAAGAGCCAAACATCTGTAGGAGCTGACCTAACCGACGTAACCTTCGCCTGAACGGGCCTAACCCACCACGGATCGAACCTATCCCAGTCTGGAGTGACCGTAACCGCTCTAAACTTCGCCTGGGTGCACCTAACCCACGCTGCAATGGACCTAATCAAGTCTTAACGGTACCTAACCGACTTACCCTACGTCTACGCTCACCTAACCCACCCCGGAGGTACCTAACCGTGCCTGAGGCGTGCCTGCACGTCGATACCGACACGTAACCCACCCTGGGAAGAGCCAAACATCTGTAGGAGCTGACCTAACCGACGTAACCTTCGCCAGAACTGGCCTAACCCGCCACGGAACGAACCTAACCCTGTCTGGAGCGCCCTTAACCGCTCTATACTTCGCCTGGGTGCACCTAACCCACGCTGGAATGGACCTAATCAAGTCTTAACGGTACCTAACCGACTTACCCTACGTCTACGCACACCTAACCCACCCCGAAGGTACCTAACCGTGCCTGAGGCGTGCCTGCACGTCGATACCGACACCTAACCCACCCTGGGAAGAGCCAAACATCTGTAGGAGCTGACCTAACCGACGTAACCTTCGCCTGAACGGGCCTAACCCACCACGGATCGAACCTATCCCAGTCTGGAGTGACCGTAACCGCTCTAAACTTCGCCTGGGTGCACCTAACCCACGCTGCAATGGACCTAATCAAGTCTTAACGGTACCTAACCGACTTACCCTACGTCTACGCACACCTAACCCACCCCGGAGGTACCTAACCGTGCCTGAGGCGTGCCTGCACGTCGATACCGACACGTAACCCACCCTGGGAAGAGCCAAACATCTGTAGGAGCTGACCTAACCGACGTAACCTTCGCCTGAACGGGCCTAACCCGCCACGGGACGAACTTAACCCTGTCTGGAGCGCCCGTAACCGCTCTGGACTTCGCCTGGGTGCACCTAACCCACGCTGGAATGGACCTAATCAAGTCTTAACTGTACCTAACCGACTTACCCTACGTCTACGCACACCTAACCCACCCCGAAGGTACCTAACCGTGCCTGAGGCGTGCCTGCACGTCGATACCGACACCTAACCCACCCTGGGAAGAGCCAAACATCTGTAGGAGCTGACCTAACCGACGTAACCTTCGCCTGAACGGGCCTAACCCACCACGGATCGAACCTATCCCAGTCTGGAGTGACCGTAACCGCTCTAAACTTCGCCTGGGTGCACCTAACCCACGCTGCAATGGACCTAATCAAGTCTTAACGGTACCTAACCGACTTACCCTACGTCTACGCACACCTAACCCACCCCGAACGTACCTAACTGTGCCTGAGGCGTGCCTGCACGTCGATACCGACACCTAACCCACCCTGGGAAGAGCCAAACATCTGTAGGAGCTGACCTAACCGACGTAACCTTCGCCTGAACGGGCCTAACCCACCACGGATCGAACCTATCCCAGTCTGGAGTGACCGTAACCGCTCTAAACTTCGCCTGGGTGCACCTAACCCACGCTGCAATGGACCTAATCAAGTCTTAACGGTACCTAACCGACTTACCCTACGTCTACGCACACCTAACCCACCCCGAAGGTACCTAACCGTGCCTGAGGCGTGCCTGCACGTCGATACCGACACCTAACCCACCCTGGGAAGAGCCAAACATCTGTAGGAGCTGACCTAACCGACGTAACCTTCGCCTGAACGGGCCTAACCCACCACGGATCGAACCTATCCCAGTCTGGAGTGACCGTAACCGCTCTAAACTTCGCCTGGGTGCACCTAACCCACGCTGCAATGGACCTAATCAAGTCTTAACGGTACCTAACCGACTTACCCTACGTCTACGCACACCTAACCCACCCCGAACGTACCTAACTGTGCCTGAGGCGTGCCTGCACGTCGATACCGACACCTAACCCACCCTGGGAAGAGCCAAACATCTGTAGGAGCTGACCTAACCGACGTAACCTTCGCCTGAACGGGCCTAACCCACCACGGATCGAACCTATCCCAGTCTGGAGTGACCGTAACCGCTCTAAACTTCGCCTGGGTGCACCTAACCCACGCTGCAATGGACCTAATCAAGTCTTAACGGTACCTAACCGACTTACCCTACGTCTACGCACACCTAACCCACCCCGATGGTACCTAACCGTGCCTGAGGCGTGCCTGCACGTCGATACCGACACCTAACCCACCCTGGGAAGAGCCAAACATCTGTAGGAGCTGACCTAACCGACGTAACCTTCGCCTGAACGGGCCTAACCCACCACGGATCGAACCTATCCCAGTCTGGAGTGACCGTAACCGCTCTAAACTTCGCCTGGGTGCACCTAACCCACGCTGCAATGGACCTAATCAAGTCTTAACGGTACCTAACCGACTTACCCTACGTCTACGCACACCTAACCCACCCCGGAGGTACCTAACCGTGCCTGAGGCGTGCCTGCACGTCGATACCGACACGTAACCCACCCTGAGAAGAGCCAAACATCTGTAGGAGCTGACCTAACCGACGTAACCTTCGCCTGAACGGGCCTAACCCGCCACGGAACGAACCTAACCCTGTCTGGAGCGCCCGTAACCGCTCTATACTTCGCCTGGGTGCACCTAACCCACGCTGGAATGGACCTAATCAAGTCTTAACGGTACCTAACCGACTTACCCTACGTCTACGCACACCTAACCCACCCCGAAGGTACCTAACCGTGCCTGAGGCGTGCCTGCACGTCGATACCGACACCTAACCCACCCTGGGAAGAGCCAAACATCTGTAGGAGCTGACCTAACCGACGTAACCTTCGCCTGAACGGGCCTAACCCACCACGGATCGAACCTATCCCAGTCTGGAGTGACCGTAACCGCTCTAAACTTCGCCTGGGTGCACCTAACCCACGCTGCAATGGACCTAATCAAGTCTTAACGGTACCTAACCGACTTACCCTACGTCTACGCACACCTACCCCACCCCGAAGGTACCTAACCGTGCCTGAGGCGTGCCTGCACGTCGATACCGACACCTAACCCACCCTGGGAAGAGCCAAACATCTGTAGGAGCTGACCTAACCGACGTAACCTTCGCCTGAACGGGCCTAACCCGCCACGGAACGAACCTAACCCTGTCTGGAGCGCCCGTAACCGATCTATACTTCGCCTGGGTGCACCTAACCCACGCTGGAATGGACCTAATCAAGTCTTAACGGTACCTAACCGACTTACCCTACGTCTACGCACACCTAACCCACCCCGAAGGTACCTAACCGTGCCTGAGGCGTGCCTGCACGTCGATACCGACACGTAACCCGCCCTGGGAAGAGCCAAACATCTGTAGGAGCTGACCTAACCGACGTAACCTTCGCCTGAACGGGCCTAACCCGCCACGGAACGAACCTAACCCTGTCTGGAGCGCCCGGAATCGCTCTGTACTTCGCCTGGGTGCACCTAACCCACGCTGGAATGGACCTAATCAAGTCTTAACGGTACCTAACCGACTTACCCTACGTCTACGCACACCTAACCCACCCCGAAGGTACCTAACCGTGCCTGAGGCGTGCCTGCACGTCGATACCGACACCTAACCCACCCTGGGAAGAGCCAAACATCTGTAGGAGTTGACCTAACCGACGTAACCTTCGCCTGAACGGGCCTAACCCACCACGGATCGAACCTATCCCAGTCTGGAGTGACCGTAACCGCTCTAAACTTCGCCTGGGTGCACCTAACCCACGCTGCAATGGACCTAATCAAGTCTTAACGGTACCTAACCGACTTACCCTACGTCTACGCACACCCAACCCACCCCGGAGGTACCTAACCGTGCCTGAGG